>CM069317.1:21377576-21385076 GCA_035609425.1 Epinephelus awoara
ACACTCTCATACACACACTCTCACACACACACACACACACACACATCTATGATGTCTCTCAGACTCTTGTGGTCACAGAGCCAAGCTAACGTTTACAGATTTTGGACAGTGTTCAAACTTTAAAACGAGTTTCATTTATTAAAATGGTCATAAATTTAAAAAGAATCTGATGTGCTTCATGAAATTTTACAAAATAAAGACAGATTAAGATATTTTTTAGGGCTTTTTATCCTTTAATGTATAGGACAGACAAGTGTGAAGGGGGGAGAGAGAGGGAGTGACATGCAGCAAAGGGCCACAGGCTGGAGTCGAACCCGGGTCGCTGCGGCAACAGCCTTGTACATGGGACGCCTGCTCTACCACTAAACCACCAGCGCCCCAACAGAAAACATTTTAATCTAAAGATTTTTAAATGTAGAAACATGAATGAAATATTTCCAAACACTCTGTAAGTTATTAAAACTGTGTACATTGTTCAGTTTCTGAGATGTGCTCAGTTTTTATAAGCAGAGTGTTGAAGCGCTTTGATAGTTTTTCATTTCGTTGGTGCCTCCGTGCAGCTTTGCGCTGCGTCTAACGTAGCGTAGTGATGTCATCATGAGCGAACAACGGGGTGACACAGAAGAAAAAAAGCCTCGCGCCCAGCTCAGACCAAAGATTCATGACGAGACAAAACCGTTTGAGAACGTAGCAGAGACGAGTGTCAGTGGCATTTAGACTAAACCGTTTTAGAACGTAGCAGAGACGAGTGTCAGTGGCAATGAGACGAAATCGTTTTAGAACGTAGCAGAGACGAGTGTCAGTGGCAATGAGACGAAACCGTTTTAGAACGTAGCAGAGACGAGTGTCAGTGGCAATGAGACGAAACCGTTTTAGAACATAGCAGAGACGAGTGTCAGTGGCAATGAGACGAAACCGTTTGAGAACGTAGCAGAAGACACAAAAATTAAAGCCTAGCGAGTTCAGAACGTAAAGTGAAGTGTTCAGGCTCTAATCATGTCCCGTCACCAATTCTGATTTATCGACGAGGGATTCGTTGGGATATTTCACCAAATTGTGACACATTTTTTCCTCAGTGTGCCTCAGACATGATGGTTCAATAACAGACAGATCCGCAGGAGGCCTGAATCTGCTGCTGCTGCTGTGTAGCCTCACACTGCAGAGTCAGCTTCACCCCCCTCTCCACCTCAGCTCTTTATGTCCCACCCGGGTGGTGCAGCCCCGTCATAAATCTGATCAAAGGGGAGACGTTTCCATTAGAAGAAAATGGCAGCTTCTCAGAGCAGAACCGAGATTGATGGATAAAGTTAAATTGCATTAAGCGAGCAGTTTAAATATTTAGCGCGGCCTTATCATAACTGTTCTTAACACTTAAAGTAAAATACAGCCTGCCAGGTGTGGGACAGGTGCACGCTGACATGTATGTGAGCGTCCCGCGAGGTCCACCCCCGGCTCACCTTTCAGCCGGCGTCACCGGACTCTGTTAACAGTGATATTAAGATAAGACGGAGGAGCGCGGAGCGATAACAGCGGCGTGTTTGAGGAGTGGACATGGAGACAGGAGCGGGTTTTAGTGACTCCATTATCTCTGTTCCAATAAACACAGGCCCTTTGTTTCATGCGCTCACAGATGAAGCCATTGTTTTAATTGGGGCTCGTTAAAGCCCCCCGGCTTCGTTAATGAGGAGCCGGTCGTAAACATTTACCTCCAGGTGACTCGGGGCCGAGCCAAGGGCAGCCACAGAACGAGACAGAGAGAAACTCTGAGGTGTTTTTGTAAAGAATAAAGAGGACAGAAAGAAGTGACCTGGACTTGTTTTTAAACCAGCGTTCTCAACAGGTTTGATCTAGTCTGAATACAAACATGTATGTACACCAAAGACCAGAGAGCGCACGTGTTCGAGGCTGTAGTGGTGATAGAAAACAGGCTGCAGGTGACTTGAAATCAACTTTGTGCTTTTAACTGTCGAAGTCTGAAAACATAAAGGAACAATATTTTATACCTCTTCTTATGAAATAGTGTTGAGAATCAGTCGAGAAAGAAAAAGACTTAGACTCGTCATTCTGGTGACCTGTGATCAGGACTGTGTGTCTGTGTCTGTGGACGTATGATTCATGCGACGATGTGTTTGTGTGTTACAGTTGCCCAGAAGATCGTGGCCACCAGGAAGAAGCAGCAGCTGTCCATCGGGCCGTGCAAGTCACTGCCCAACTCCCCGAGTCACTCGTCTGTCTGCGCCACACAAGTGTCCGCCGTCCACATCAGCCAGGTCAGAGGTCACAGACACACACTTTGGAGGGACACGGTGACTTTATTTGAGTCTTTTCAGCCCAAAAGTGAGCATGCAGCGTTTGGGAACTAAAGAGAGCACTGGGCATTCAGGCAGTACAGTGAGCACGGGGTGTCAGTGACAGGAAGTGGTTGCAGGGTGCTCGAGAATTAAAATGAGCACGGGACGTTTGGGAACTAAAGTCAGCTTCGGGTGCTGGGCAGCTAAAATAAAAACAGGATGTTAAAGAATTAAACAATAGTAGGGTGTTCATGAACTTGAGACATTCAGGCATATGGGAACTAAATTAGTGTGTTGCATTCAAGAAGGAGAATATTAGTGGGGTAGTTGGGAACTAAAATGACTGTGGGATGCTCAAAAACAGAAATAATCACGAATTGTTCAAGAAGGAAAATAATTATTTGTAAATAATGTTGTGGGGTGTAATGTAAAATAAGTGTGGGGTGTGAATAACAGTGTGGCATTTGGGAACCAAAATGAGTGTGGGGCCTTGAAAAAGATAAATGATAGTGAGGTGGAAAGGGAACTAAAATGAGAACGAGCCATTCACAGAGTAAAATAGTAGTGGGATGTTTGGGAACCCAAAGGATTGAGTGGAAGAGAACTAAAGTATAGGATGGGTTACTAGGGAACTAAAGAGAGCACAGGGCTTTCAGGAACATTATGGACCAGGGAAGTGAAATGAACGTTCGAGACGTTGAGTCATCGTGGGGCGTTTGGGAACTCCAGTGTCTTGGCTGTTTCTGGAGCTTTCAGTTGTCGATCAGGGGCTTCATCAACTGACCAAAGTCCATGTGCTGATGGAGACTGTGAGGTGTGTTTGAAGGCTCTGATTTAAGATGTTTGGGTCAAACTCTGGTGTTTTTAGGCATTAACATGTGATTCTGTCCCGTTTAAACCTTTAACCCAGCCGCACACACACATGTGAGGAGCCTGTGTGTGTGCGGCGTTCTGCTGCAGAAACATTAACCTGACATGTGCGAGTGTAACAGCGGAGCTTCAGGCCGTTAAGCTCTTCGATCCTCATCCTTCAATCCCGCATCGATTCCTCATTAAAAAGCCATCGCTCAGCGAGTCTGAGGAGCGCCGCCGCGTTCCCCCGAGAGTCCTGTTTATCTTCCCGCCGCCTCCGCAGAGCGGCCCTCTGTGCGTCTTCAGCTCTCACTGGTTACTGCCGAGCGTTCTCCACGGAGACGCCTTACTACACTGATGAGACGTCTCAACACGTCAGAGGGAACTCTATTGAAAGCTGGTGCACTCACACACAACTGAATGAGGTTTAATCCACAATGATTCACAAATACAAATAAAAATCTTCCTCCTCCTCTGTCCTCACAGACGAGTAACGGCGGCGGCAGTCTGAGCGACTACTCGTCGTCGGTGCCGTCCACGCCCAGCACCAGCCAGAAGGAGCTGCGCATCGACGTGCCGCAGACCACCAACACGCCCACGCCCGTCAGGAAGCAGTCCAAGCGCCGCTCCAACCTGTTCACCGTAAGTCATGTTGGTCACAGAAACCTACTCGTGTGGGAGGAAGTGACGGTAAATGTTAGAGTGCAGGAGTGTTTGTGAATTTCACAGCTTTTATTCTGATAAAAATCAAAAAATCAAGTCTTATTTTTGATATTTTGTCCATCGCGAGTCTCTAACAGCTGTCGATACGACTCCAGAGTATGATGATGAAGTTTGTCGTGTACATGTGGAACTAGATGAAAATCAGTTCAGGTTTAGTTCAGTATTGATTTGAAATCAAATCAAAGAAAGTGCGTAGATCATGTTGTTTCTACACTTGTATGTCATAGTGTCGAAACAGGAATCATCAGACAAAATAAGACGTTCGTTCATTCAGCAAGCAGCTGCCGTTGGCCGTAACAACAGGTTTTTGGCTTCACGGGACCAAGTGAAGTCACTTCAGCTCGTTATGTGCGTCTAAAGGAGTGAGACAAACTTGCTCCATCGTTGCCTTGGAACAAGACATCACTGCGTGTCCTGCCACAAAAATAGGTTGTTTCCTGCCAAGATAATGCCCTGAAAAGCATTTGTTTTTTCCCCAACACACTTTTTCTGTCACAGAAGTGCCACAAAAATGAGCTGTTTTTGCCAAGATGTTACCGTGTTTCCTGCCGGGGTAGTGTCACGTAAAACCGGCGATTTATTTCCTAGACATCGCTGCATTTCCTGCAGGGCTAGTGCCCCAAGAGGAGGTTAGTTTTGCCAAGACATTGACTGGCAAGATAGTGCCACGAAAAGTGTCACGTTTCCTGCTGGAATAGTGTCTCAAACAGCGATTATGTTTTAAATCCACGACATGATAACCTGCAGATGTGACGTATCCATGAAACAATGGGTTTAAAACTCTGTTTCCTGTAAAGACGTGAAGATCTTGTAGAGTAAGAACTGTTGTTTTGGATGTTTGAGGTGATGAGCAGTCGTTTGGAGCAGAAACAGGTTTTGATTAAAGCATCAGTTTGAGGTCGATGTGTTGAGGAAGTCAGACTCAGATTCAGCTAAGATAACAACGCTTGTCTTTCCGTCCACAGTCGAGGAAGGCGAGCGAGCCGGACAAGGACAAGAAAGGCCTGGAGGCTCGGGCCGACAGCATCGGCAGCGGGCGAGCCATCCCCATCAAACAGGTGAGACTTCCTGTCTGTGTCTGATGCCTCGGCCTTGATTAACAGTGAAATCACACACTTAACATCAATTAGAGCGCCTGGCTCTCCCGGGTCCTCCAACCACACCATTAGGAGACAGAGAGGGACTCTTTTCTCTCCTGCACCTCCTCCTCCTCCTTCTCCTCTCCCTCTGTTCGTCCACTTCATCTCCCACTTCCTGTCTTTCAAAGACGCTCTTTGATGGCGGCGTTGGCACTTTTTAAAGGAATGAAAGAAGAAGAAGGCGAAGCTGAGGATGAAGGGGAGAAGAGGGTGGACATCTCCACGACTTAGCCGCGACACACATAATCACACGTCCCCGCTGCGGCAGCGAGCAGAGCACCTGAAATGGCTCTTAATTTGACAAGCGCCACTCGTGTTGAAGAGGCTGGTGGTGGCGTGGGGGGGGTTGTACCGACTAGCAAAATCAGGCAATTAGCGAGCGCTAATCGCGGCCTCTCGTTTGTAATCTGCTAATGAACAAATCATCTGTGATTAGGGCAGAGACACAGAGAGGCGTGAGCTACTGTTTGTGTTTGGGGCCGTCGTCCTGCGTCTGCAGTCGCAGCAGAGCGGGCCCGTAATGGTTGTCATCGCGTGAGAAACCTGCTTCTTCTTCTGTGGTGTTAATGCAGCGTTCCAGCTCTCACATGAGCTTGTCGCTTGTCAGTGATTCCCCAAACCACGTGTAAAATATTTCACAGTGCTTCACAGAGTAAAATGAAAAATACATTGATAAATGAAAAAATGTGATGAAACAAAAATAAACAACAATATATTAAAATTTCTAAGACAAAAAAATATTATACTAAAATATTACAATGATAAACATCAATGAATAAAAGTCAAAATAAACTAAAATACACACCTGGGATAAACACAGCCCAAAGTACTTTTACAGGGCAAAAAACAGACAAAAATAATTTCATTAAAAACAAAACAAACAACTATAAATACATTTCTAATACTAAAAATTAGAATAATAAAATAGAAATAAAAAATGAAATAAATAAATACATTTATTTTTTTATTTTAAAATACAACATTAAAATTTAGTAAATCAACAAATAAAAGTCAAAATAAAATAAACACCTGAGTTTTGAGTAATGAGAGTATTTCTGAATAAGTCAGTCTGATCAGTGTCACACTGATCGATGAAGCAGCCGGAGGTTTGGGTGTCGTTCTCCACCGACTGAATGTCTGCTGGAGTTCACGTCGGGGGACGAAGAGGTGACAGAGACAGCGTCTCATTAAGCGTGAACGCGGAGTGCAAATGGAGCGTTAATGGGAAAGAGGTGAACGTGGAGTGTAATAGAGTCTTTATAAAACACACACTCAGAGTCTCATTAGGGAGCAGGTCTGCAGAGGCTCCGCACACCGAGGAGAGGAGCGGGCGGGGAGACGAGGCGAGAGCAACCACAGGGAACCATCAAATCAATTAACGTCCACTTCCCTAAAAAAAAAAGCCAACATGGAGGGAGCTGGGTGCCTCACAGCGCTGCCTCTTCTGCTTTATTCTGCTCTGTGTGTGTGTGTGTGTGTGTGTGTGTGTGTGTGTCTAACTGTATTAGCATGAATTTAATCAGCTGAAGTTTGTCATCAGGTTTTATTCTTCAATATGAAAATTAAACCCAAAAAATCCTAAATGTTCAGGAAATGAAACGTCCTCAGATCCAGAGGTGCAAAGTAACTAAAAACAAAAATACTTTACTCAAGTACACTTTAGTGTTCTACTCCACTTTATCTCATAGAGAAATATTGTACTTCATTTATGTGACTACTATGCACTGTATGTAATGATACTGTGGGAAATGTAACTAAGTACATGTTCTCAAGTATTTCACGTAAACAGCGACTTCAGGATTTTTCAACCATTGTCCCCGTGTCATAGGCTGCCTTCACACCCACCCTGTTTGGTTCTGATCAATCAAACTCAAGTTCATTTACCCCCTAAGAAGAAAATAAATATTACACAATTAAACTGAAATGTCTGAAGAAAAAAAACACTATTTATATATTTTCTGTAAAATATTAATAAAATGTTGGACAGACATTAATAAAATGTCCAAAAAATCTAACTAAAATGTCTGACAAATATCAGTCAAATGTCTCAAAAATAAAAAATAAAATAATAAAATGCAAATATTAAAAACAAATATTAATAAAATGTCCAAAAAATACTATTAAAATCGATGAAAAACATTATTAAAATGTTGGACAAACATTATTAAAATATCAAAAAAATAAATAAAAATCTAACTACAATGTCTGACTACTATCAATCAAATTATCATCAGATTTTTTTTTTTATTATTAAATGTCCAAATAATATTAATAAAATGTCGCCAAAAATATTAATATAATTTCCAAAAAATATTAATAAAATGTCAGACAAATATTGATAACACGTCCAAAAAAATCTCAATAAAATGCCAGAATTTTTTTTTTTTAATAGAATGTCCAACAAATATTAATAAAATATGAAAAAATAAAACTACAATGTCTGACTTATATCAATTAAAAAAAAAATTTATAAATTGTTGGACAAACATTATTAA
>CM069317.1:21390076-21560076 GCA_035609425.1 Epinephelus awoara
AAAAGAAATGTTAATAACATGTCCGAGACCCGTATGCTCTCACTCAGTGGATGGATGATGTCACAGGAAGCCAATCTTACAAAGGAGGACCACACTTGTTTGTTTTGCTATGGAAGCTAACGTTAGCTAATGTGCTAAAAAGTTAGCGTTGCAGAGAAATCCAATATTCCTCTTAATCCCTCCCCAGTTTCTGATGAGGTGGACATGATAACCCTTAATACACATAACCTTATTCATCCCTACAACAGGAAATACTTTTTCCCTAACCTGATATGAAGTGTGCGCTGCACATGTGAGCATTTTTGATGATGGCCTCCGTCCAGTCCTTTGGTCTGATCACATTTAACCATAGTTGTTGGTGAGCAGGACTCAAATCATTGACACTTTAATCCTCTAATAGGGACATTAAACTTGTGATGTGAGTGTGTGGACCTCCGTCAGTCCTTCAGATCCCTGACATCCAGCGAAGCATCATTATCCATCACTGTCTCGGCCTTGAGCGAAGCGCAGCGCTCCCAAATTGCTCCAGTGGCGCCGCTGACTGGCCACCAGTAAAAGGTTGTGTTTGTACTGGGCAGCTCCCAGGTGGGTGCAGACACCAGCGCGCCCAGTCAGCCTTCACTGAGTAAATAAAGGTTTAGAAGAAGAAGAAAAAAAAAGCAGCCTCTCTGGTGCGTCTGCGGTCCCAGCGGCTCGGCTGCTGTGTCGGAGGAAATTAATTTGTTAGATTGTTGGTTTTCAAAGCGCCTCGGTCAGCCGCTTGACAGAGACACGAGCCTCTCTCTCCGGTAATTAGCGACTAATTAGCGGCGTGGAGCAGATGTCGGAGGAGCCCTGCGCCGTCAACAGCCTCTGTAAACAAAGCTGGATGCATCCGCTCACTTCAAGAAGGAAGAAGAAGAAGAAGAAGAAGAAGAAGGAAAAACAGAGAACCAATCGGCAGCCGGTGCAGCCAGCGTTTCCTCTGTGGTTTCATGTGTCGTAGCAGGAGGCTTCAGCTTCAGCTCCACATGTGTTTCCTGTTTTAGATCCTCGTGCAGGTTGTAGAAACACGTCGTCCCTCAGAGAGTTCATTACAGTCAACATGCTCGTTCTTCAGTCTTTAAAGGGACATTTCACCATGTTTGTTTCTCAGTGGGGTGACCTGGGGTATTTTAGCATCACAATGTGGCGTTTCCCAGCAGTATTTGTGGCGCCAAACCTTTCTCTGTTTATTGTCGACACATCACATCGTTTCCAAGTGGCGTTTGTGGCACCAAACATGAGTGTTTTACCGTCACATCCCCTTTTTTCCAGAGCTTTTTGATCCCCCAAACCTAGTTGTTTTGAGCAGCACATTGCTGCATTTTCCGGCAACATTTGTGCTGAACTTGGACGTTTTTTTAACCAACACATAGCTGCATTTGTGCTGAACCTGGACGTTTTTTTAACCAACACATAGCTGCGTTTGTGTTGAACCTGGGCGTTTTTTTTAACCAACACATAGCTGTGTTTGTGCTGAACCTGGGCGTTTTTTTAACCAACACATAGCTGCGTTTGTGTTGAACCTGGGCGTTTTTTTTAACCAACACATAGCTGCGTTTGTGCTGAACCTGGACGTTTTTTTAACCAACACATAGCTGCGTTTGTGCTGAACCTGGACGTTTTTTTAACCAACACATAGCTGCGTTTGTGTTGAACCTGGACGTTTTTTTAACCAACACATAGCTGCGTTTGTGCTGAACCTGGACGTTTTTTTAACCAACACATAGCTGCGTTTGTGCTGAACCTGGACGTTTTTTTAACCAACACATAGCTGTGTTTGTGCTGAACCTGGACGTTTTTTTAACCATCACATAGCTGCGTTTGTGCTGAACCTGGACGTTTTTTTAACCAACACATAGCTGCGTTTGTGTTGAACCTGGGCGTTTTTTTAACCAACACATAGCTGCGTTTGTGCTGAACCTGGACATTTTTTTAACCAACACATAGCTGCGTTTGTGTTGAACCTGGACGTTTTTTTAACCAACACATAGCTGCGTTTGTGCTGAACCTGGACGTTTTTCTAACCAACACATAGCTGCGTTTGTGCTGAACCTGGACGTTTTTTTAACCAACACATAGCTGCGTTTGTGCTGAACCTGGACGTTTTTTTAACCAACACATAGCTGCGTTTGTGCTGAACCTGGACGTTTTTCTAACCAACACATAGCTGCGTTTGTGCTGAACCTGGACGTTTTTTTAACCAACACATAGCTGCGTTTGTGTTGAACCTGGGCGTTTTTTTAACCAACACATAGCTGCGTTTGTGCTGAACCTGGACGTTTTTCTAACCAACACATAGCTGCGTTTGTGCTGAACCTGGACGTTTTTTTAACCAACACATAGCTGCGTTTGTGTTGAACCTGGGCGTTTTTTTAACCAACACATAGCTGCGTTTGTGCTGAACCTGGGTGTTTTTTTAAACATCACATAGCTGTGTTTGTGCTGAACCTGGACTTTTTTTTAACCAACACATAGCTGCGTTTGTGCTGAACCTGGACTTTTTTTAACCAACACATAGCTGCGTTTGTGCTGAACCTGGACGTTTTTCTAACCAACACATAGCTGCGTTTGTGCTGAACCTGGACGTTTTTTTAACCAACACATAGCTGCGTTTGTGTTGAACCTGGGCGTTTTTTTAACCATCACATAGCTGTGTTTGTGTTGAACCTGGGCGTTTTTTTAACCAACACATAGCTGCGTTTGTGTTGAACCTGGGCGTTTTTTTAACCAACACATAGCTGCGTTTGTGTTGAACCTGGGCGTTTTTTTAACCATCACATAGCTGCGTTTGTGCTGAACCTGGGCGTTTTTTTAACCAACACATAGCTGCGTTTGTGCTGAACCTGGGCGTTTTTTAACCAACACATAGCTGCGTTTGTGCTGAACCTGGGTGTTTTTTTAACCAACACATAGCTGCGTTTGTGCTGAACCTGGGTGTTTTTTTAACCAACACATAGCTGCGTTTGTGTTGAACCTGGGTGTTTTTTTAACCATCACATAGCTGCGTTTGTGTTGAACCTGGGCGTTTTTTAACCAACACATAGCTGCGTTTGTGCTAAACCTGGGTGTTTTTTTAAACATCACATAGCTGTGTTTGTGCTGAACCTGGACTTTTTTTTAACCAACACATAGCTGCGTTTGTGCTGAACCTGGACTTTTTTTAACCAACACATAGCTGCGTTTGTGCTGAACCTGGGTGTTTTTTTAAACATCACATAGCTGTGTTTGTGCTGAACCTGGACTTTTTTTAACCAACACATAGCTGCGTTTGTGCTGAACCTGGGCGTTTTTTTAACCAACACATAGCTGCGTTTGTGCTGAACCTGGGTGTTTTTTTAACCAACACATAGCTGTGTTTGTGCTGAACCTGGGTGTTTTTTTAAACATCACATAGCTGCGTTTGTGTTGAACCTGGGCGTTTTTTAACCAACACATAGCTGCGTTTGTGTTGAACCTGGGCGTTTTTTAACCAACACATAGCTGCGTTTGTGTTGAACCTGGGCGTTTTTTAACCAACACATAGCTGCGTTTGTGCTGAACCTGGGTGTTTTTTTAAACATCACATAGCTGTGTTTGTGCTGAACCTGGACTTTTTTTTAACCAACACATAGCTGTGTTTGTGCTGAACCTGGGCGTTTTTTTAACCAACACATAGCTGTGTTTGTGCTGAACCTGGGCGTTTTTTTAACCAACACATAGCTGCGTTTGTGCTGAACCTGGGTGTTTTTTTAAACATCACATAGCTGTGTTTGTGCTGAACCTGGACTTTTTTTTAACCAACACATAGCTGTGTTTGTGCTGAACCTGGACTTTTTTTTAACCAACACATAGCTGTGTTTGTGCTGAACCTGGACTTTTTTTTAACCAACACATAGCTGTGTTTGTGCTGAACCTGGGTGTTTTTTTAAACATCACATAGCTGCGTTTGTGCTGAACCTGGGCGTTTTTTTAACCAACACATAGCTGTGTTTGTGCTGAACCTGGGCGTTTTTTTAACCAACACATAGCTGTGTTTGTGCTGAACCTGGGCGTTTTTTAAACACATAGCTGTGTTTGTGCTGAACCTGGGCGTTTTTTTAACAACACATAGCTGCGTTTGTGCTGAACCTGGGCGTTTTTTTAACCAACACATAGCTGTGTTTGTGCTGAACCTGGGCGTTTTTTAAACACATAGCTGTGTTTGTGCTGAACCTGGGCGTTTTTTTAACAACACATAGCTGCGTTTGTGCTGAACCTGGGCGTTTTTTTAACAACACATAGCTGTGTTTGTGCTGAACCTGGGCGTTTTTTTAACCAACACATAGCTGTGTTTGTGCTGAACCTGGGCGTTTTTTAAACACATAGCTGTGTTTGTGCTGAACCTGGGCGTTTTTTTAACAACACATAGCTGCGTTTGTGCTGAACCTGGGCGTTTTTTTAACCAACACATAGCTGTGTTTGTGCTGAACCTGGGCGTTTTTTAAACACATAGCTGTGTTTGTGCTGAACCTGGGCGTTTTTTTAACAACACATAGCTGCGTTTGTGCTGAACCTGGGCGTTTTTTTAACAACACATAGCTGCGTTTGTGCTGAACCTGGGCGTTTTTTAACCAACACATAGCTGCGTTTGTGTTGAACCTGGGCGTTTTTTAACCAACACATAGCTGCGTTTGTGCTGAACCTGGGCGTTTTTTTAACAACACATAGCTGCGTTTGTGCTGAACCTGGGCATTTTTTAACCAACACATAGCTGCGTTTGTGCTGAACCTGGGCGTTTTTTAACCAACACATAGCTGCGTTTGTGCTGAACCTGGGCGTTTTTTTAACAACACATAGCTGCGTTTGTGCTGAACCTGGGCGTTTTTTAAACAACACATAGCTGCGTTTGTGCTGAACCTGGGCGTTTTTTAACCAACACATAGCTGCGTTTGTGCTGAACCTGGGCGTTTTTTTAACCAACACATAGCTGCGTTTGTGTTGAACCTGGGCGTTTTTTTAACCAACACATAGCTGCGTTTGTGCTGAACCTGGGCGTTTTTTTAACCAACACATAGCTGCGTTTGTGTTGAACCTGGACTTTTTTTAACCAACACATAGCTGCGTTTGTGCTGAACCTGGGCGTTTTTTTAACCAACACATAGCTGCGTTTGTGTTGAACCTGGGCGTTTTTTTAACCAACACATAGCTGCGTTTGTGCTGAACCTGGACGTTTTTTTAACCAACACATAGCTGCGTTTGTGCTGAACCTGGACGTTTTTTTAACCAACACATAGCTGCGTTTGTGTTGAACCTGGGCGTTTTTTTAACCAACACATAGCTGCGTTTGTGCTGAACCTGGGTGTTTTTTTAAACATCACATAGCTGTGTTTGTGCTGAACCTGGACTTTTTTTTAACCAACACATAGCTGCGTTTGTGCTGAACCTGGACTTTTTTTAACCAACACATAGCTGCGTTTGTGCTGAACCTGGACGTTTTTCTAACCAACACATAGCTGCGTTTGTGCTGAACCTGGACGTTTTTTTAACCAACACATAGCTGCGTTTGTGTTGAACCTGGGCGTTTTTTTAACCATCACATAGCTGTGTTTGTGTTGAACCTGGGCGTTTTTTTAACCAACACATAGCTGCGTTTGTGTTGAACCTGGGCGTTTTTTTAACCAACACATAGCTGCGTTTGTGTTGAACCTGGGCGTTTTTTTAACCATCACATAGCTGCGTTTGTGCTGAACCTGGGCGTTTTTTTAACCAACACATAGCTGCGTTTGTGCTGAACCTGGGCGTTTTTTAACCAACACATAGCTGCGTTTGTGCTGAACCTGGGTGTTTTTTTAACCAACACATAGCTGCGTTTGTGCTGAACCTGGGTGTTTTTTTAACCAACACATAGCTGCGTTTGTGTTGAACCTGGGTGTTTTTTTAACCATCACATAGCTGCGTTTGTGTTGAACCTGGGCGTTTTTTAACCAACACATAGCTGCGTTTGTGCTAAACCTGGGTGTTTTTTTAAACATCACATAGCTGTGTTTGTGCTGAACCTGGACTTTTTTTTAACCAACACATAGCTGCGTTTGTGCTGAACCTGGACTTTTTTTAACCAACACATAGCTGCGTTTGTGCTGAACCTGGGTGTTTTTTTAAACATCACATAGCTGTGTTTGTGCTGAACCTGGACTTTTTTTAACCAACACATAGCTGCGTTTGTGCTGAACCTGGGCGTTTTTTTAACCAACACATAGCTGCGTTTGTGCTGAACCTGGGTGTTTTTTTAACCAACACATAGCTGTGTTTGTGCTGAACCTGGGTGTTTTTTTAAACATCACATAGCTGCGTTTGTGTTGAACCTGGGCGTTTTTTAACCAACACATAGCTGCGTTTGTGTTGAACCTGGGCGTTTTTTAACCAACACATAGCTGCGTTTGTGTTGAACCTGGGCGTTTTTTAACCAACACATAGCTGCGTTTGTGCTGAACCTGGGTGTTTTTTTAAACATCACATAGCTGTGTTTGTGCTGAACCTGGACTTTTTTTTAACCAACACATAGCTGTGTTTGTGCTGAACCTGGGCGTTTTTTTAACCAACACATAGCTGTGTTTGTGCTGAACCTGGGCGTTTTTTTAACCAACACATAGCTGCGTTTGTGCTGAACCTGGGTGTTTTTTTAAACATCACATAGCTGTGTTTGTGCTGAACCTGGACTTTTTTTTAACCAACACATAGCTGTGTTTGTGCTGAACCTGGACTTTTTTTTAACCAACACATAGCTGTGTTTGTGCTGAACCTGGACTTTTTTTTAACCAACACATAGCTGTGTTTGTGCTGAACCTGGGTGTTTTTTTAAACATCACATAGCTGCGTTTGTGCTGAACCTGGGCGTTTTTTTAACCAACACATAGCTGTGTTTGTGCTGAACCTGGGCGTTTTTTTAACCAACACATAGCTGTGTTTGTGCTGAACCTGGGCGTTTTTTAAACACATAGCTGTGTTTGTGCTGAACCTGGGCGTTTTTTTAACAACACATAGCTGCGTTTGTGCTGAACCTGGGCGTTTTTTTAACCAACACATAGCTGTGTTTGTGCTGAACCTGGGCGTTTTTTAAACACATAGCTGTGTTTGTGCTGAACCTGGGCGTTTTTTTAACAACACATAGCTGCGTTTGTGCTGAACCTGGGCGTTTTTTTAACAACACATAGCTGTGTTTGTGCTGAACCTGGGCGTTTTTTTAACCAACACATAGCTGTGTTTGTGCTGAACCTGGGCGTTTTTTAAACACATAGCTGTGTTTGTGCTGAACCTGGGCGTTTTTTTAACAACACATAGCTGCGTTTGTGCTGAACCTGGGCGTTTTTTTAACCAACACATAGCTGTGTTTGTGCTGAACCTGGGCGTTTTTTAAACACATAGCTGTGTTTGTGCTGAACCTGGGCGTTTTTTTAACAACACATAGCTGCGTTTGTGCTGAACCTGGGCGTTTTTTTAACAACACATAGCTGCGTTTGTGCTGAACCTGGGCGTTTTTTAACCAACACATAGCTGCGTTTGTGTTGAACCTGGGCGTTTTTTAACCAACACATAGCTGCGTTTGTGCTGAACCTGGGCGTTTTTTTAACAACACATAGCTGCGTTTGTGCTGAACCTGGGCATTTTTTAACCAACACATAGCTGCGTTTGTGCTGAACCTGGGCGTTTTTTAACCAACACATAGCTGCGTTTGTGCTGAACCTGGGCGTTTTTTTAACAACACATAGCTGCGTTTGTGCTGAACCTGGGCGTTTTTTAAACAACACATAGCTGCGTTTGTGCTGAACCTGGGCGTTTTTTAACCAACACATAGCTGCGTTTGTGCTGAACCTGGGCGTTTTTTAACCAACACATAGCTGTGTTTGTGCTGAACCTGGGCGTTTTTTAAACAACACATAGCTGCGTTTGTGCTGAACCTGGGCGTTTTTTAACCAACACATAGCTGCGTTTGTGCTGAACCTGGGCGTTTTTTTAACCAACACATAGCTGCGTTTGTGTTGAACCTGGGCGTTTTTTAAACAACACATAGCTGCGTTTGTGCTGAACCTGGGCGTTTTTTAACCAACACATAGCTGCGTTTGTGCTGAACCTGGGCGTTTTTTTAACCAACACATAGCTGCGTTTGTGTTGAACCTGGGCGTTTTTTAAACAACACATAGCTGCGTTTGTGCTGAACCTGGGCGTTTTTTTAACCAACACATAGCTGCGTTTGTGTTGAACCTGGGCGTTTTTTAAACAACACATAGCTGCGTTTGTGCTGAACCTGGGCGTTTTTTAAACAACACATAGCTGCGTTTGTGCTGAACCTGGGCGTTTTTTTAACCAACACATAGCTGCGTTTGTGTTGAACCTGGGCGTTTTTTAAACAACACATAGCTGCGTTTGTGCTGAACCTGGGCGTTTTTTAAACAACACATAGCTGCGTTTGTGCTGAACCTGGGCGTTTTTTAACCAACACATAGCTGCGTTTGTGCTGAACCTGGGCGTTTTTTTAACCAACACATAGCTGGTGCTTTACAGCAGTGTTACAGACACTAAAGCTGGGTATTGTATTCCAACACATCACCTGTTTCTTGGCGGTGTTCGAGCCACAGAACCTGGGTGTTTTATAGCCACACATGGCATCGTTTCCCACACCTCTTCCCAAAGCCTCACATGACATAAAAGTAGAGTCCAGATGAATTTATTTTTCCTTTTTCTTTAAAGATAATTTTGGCGGTTGTTTACAGTAAATAACGAATCAAACCAGAAATAGTGTTGTTACTTGGTGTGCACCTCAGACCCTGAGGCCAGACCACAGTTAGTGTGTATCTCTGTGATGTGTCTGTCCCTCCACACATTAGATGAGTGTTTCTTTTCTTCCTCTGAGCGTCCTGCGTACAGGAGACATTTCCATCTTGAGATGATCACTGACGCTTTGTGTGAAAACAGCCACTGAGCACTTAATAGATCCCCTGACCTCCAACCAGCCGACCTCCTACTGTAAATGAACATTTCCTCTCTGAGTCTGATTCTCGCAGAAGTCTCAAGGCTCCGGACCACCGTCTTCGTCTTCTCTCTTCCTGTGAGGAGCTGATTAGTGTCGAGGTTGTAATTGCCTCTCGCTGGGTTGCAGACGAGCGCGGGGCTGGGTGGTTTTGACAAGTCTACTCGTCCCCCCTCGGCGCCGGGCGCTTTGTAAGGAGTTAAATTGGATGGTTAATTCGGGTGTTATTTACCCTGTAATTCATTAGTTTCGCCCCGCCATTGGCAGCGGGCAGGCTGTAATTTCACGCTTCGCAATAAAAGATGTCTCATAATCTGCTTCATTTAGCAGCCAAAGAATTTAATGAAATTAACTGCGGCCCTAATTAAGACGGTGAATATTAAAGACCTGCTATCAAGGCTTTAACGAGGGTGACACGATCCGCCTTCCGCCGGATTGGAAAAATATCATTTCCCTGGGAAAGGTTGTCACTGCTCGGAGCCATTTTGGCCATGATGACATTTTTGTCATGCACACTAACCCCTGGAAATTAGATTTTTCGGGGGGTGGAGGGGGGTTAAGGATGTGTTGGAGGGATGTCTCTCCCTTTTTAGTTTGAGAAATAATTAAAACAAGGAACACAGGCGTCAATCAAAGAGCATTTTTAGATTGTGCTCATTACGCCTCGGCGCGGCGGTCTCCACGGAGCGCTCGCGACAGTTTTTGTTTGGCACGGGGGTGTTGCTCCGAGCACGCTGGAAGTGTCCCTGCGGTAGCTTTGTTGTTTCACGCCGCGCGCGTGTTTGTGTGTGTTGTGTACACTCGTCTGATGACGAGCTGGACAAAAGCGAGCGGCGGTGACCTCACAGGGGAAGAGGGCTGGCGTTTTCCTCACATCCTGCCTCTCTCTGGTCGTCAGAGTCGAGCGAGGGGCGAGGTTTTTTATCCACTAATGAATTGAGACTGCTGAAGTAAGGTTTGGATAATTGAGTTTCTAATTAATTACCCAGAACTCTTATCAGATAAATCAGCTCCTCTTCAGCCCCCCTCTTCTTCTGTGGTGTTTTATTTGATCTGGTCTGCGTCCTGCTCCCCTGGGCCTGCCCTTCGCCGTCCTTGCCTCATCAGCGCCGACCTTGTCATGGAGACTGATGCTGCTGTGTGTCTGTCGGTGTGTGTGTGTGTTTTGATGTTAGTCGTGGGTTCGGAGCTGTTTTACCTCAACCGTGGCGACAAACTTGTTTATCCCTCCGTCATCCCCCGTAGTGACTGTCATCAGGTCGAGTGCCACATGGAAGGAGCCCATCCTTTAAAGCAGGAGACACTGGGAGAACACAGAGCTCCATCAAGGCTGCACCAGCTTTTAAATGTCTGCTTTTAATAAAAGAAAATTATCTTAAAAATTAGAAACGCAGGTCAGGGACCACAAACAGGAAGATAATGGGACTCAAACACAAACACTGTCGCTCATCAGGAAATGATCTAAAATCCTGGGTTAAAATTTTACTAAATATTTAGAAATAATATCCTCAAATTTCTAAAGTGATGAAGTGTGAGTTGACTTTATTTACTTAGGTGGAGGGGAAGGTGGATGGCGTAACACGGAGGGCAACACACCTGCACAGCTGCAGATCAGTGTTCAAGACTTCAAGACGATAAAACCAGTTGTGTTTTTTGCGAGTCCATCTTCAGCTTTTGTGCCACTGAACATCAGTGTATTTTAGCAACCCGTCACAACCTGTCCACCAACTTTTGTGCCGCCAAGCATCGGTGGGTTTGAGCAACCTGTCCCCTCGTTCAGTGGCTTTTGAGACACTAAACGTAGGTGCTTGTTCCTCAACCCATTGCAGCTTTTCCAGCGGCTTTGTGCTGATTTGACTTAGGATACTTAGTGTAGACTCAAGAACGCACAAGACTTATTTGTCCATACATTTGTGTAACTCCATGGTGCAGGACTGTCTTTCATTTTAAGGAGACAAAGAACAAATATACCCTAAAAAGGCAACAATAAATCTGAGCAGTTGGAAAATGATTCTAGGAATTAGAAAGTATTTTCAACCACCTTTGATGAGGGGTCACTGTGGAAAATGTAATTCTAAGGGGTCACAAGTCGAAGAGTTGTCACCACAGTCGGTATGCAGCGTTCAGCAGGTGATGTTTACCTGAAGTCATGTAGCAACAGTCTCTTTCTTTTATTCCCCTTTTCCTGCCGTGATTAGACAAGCGAGTGTTCCTCTGCCCTGATCTCAAACTCAACACAAACACAACACACTCCTCTCCATCTGAGAGGATGATGGATGAGCTGCGATCGCTGCTCAGGCCGGATCAGATGGAGATAGTGGAGGGAGCGTCCGGCTTCCCTCCCACCAGCCGTCACCCCCTCCACTCCGGAGGGTGACACCTCTAATTTAGCCTCCTGCTCTCTGGGGACGTCGAAGAACAAAAGGTCTCCGGCCCCCTTTTCCACATCGTCCCGGGTCTTTTCCACAGATAGTGCCTCCCCGTATCTCCTCTAACATCCGCTGTCACTCCGTCGGAGAGGCCCGGGGAGAGTCCATTGTCCGAGGAAAATAGGGGGGTGATTGAGTGATTAGAGAGTAGATTAGTCTGTATCAATGGACAGGCAGCCTCCAGGAGGAAACAAACCTTTAAAGAAGTTCCTTTATCAGACCGTTTCTTTCTTGTGGCGCTCAGATTCACACAATGGAAGGTAGGTGTTGCTCTGAGGATGAATTTAAGGGTTTATTTTCGTCGTTTTTAAGGGTTTTACCTCGTCGTACAATCCGCAACTTCAACAAGATGAAGGAGAAAGTTTGAGCAATGTCTCCTTCCCCATAACATCCGTGTTTCCATCCAACATTTCCCTCCTCTGACATGGTCTTTAATCAGATACCCTCAGGTATGAGCCCCGCGAACATCTTTTCGGATGCGTCGTCTAACGAATGACTTCATCTCTCGGCCTCCCCCAAGCTAGCGACCTTTTCTTAAGCACTACGCCACAATACTTCACCGAGGCGCAGAAGTGTGTCAGTATGAGAGAAGAGGGAGTGTGTCCGGGGGAGTTTTGTGTTTTTGGGGATCCATAACTCCATGCCTTACCTCTACCTGTGCCTCCTGTCCCACGTCACCACCTTCACTTGAACACAACTCTTTGTTTTGATGTTTGAAGACGAACCCACTGTTGTGAATCTCAGTAATGCCCTCGGACGTTTTCGGATGCCTAACAAATGACTTCATCTCCCCGCCACCCCCCGAAGCTGGCGACCTTTTCCTAAGCACTACCCCACAATACTTCACCGGGGCGGAGAAGTGCCGTGGGTACAGCGAGAGGAGAGAGTGTATCTGAGGATGTATTTATCTCCCCACATCTATTTTCCCATGTGGAGACCTTGTGAGCTGTCATGGCTGCCACCCCCCACCCCCCTCTCCCTCCCGAAGGTAAAATAAGAGGCGACGTGTGTGTGTCATGAAGCCCGGGGAGGTGAATAATGAAAGATATTACCCATCAGGAGGGTTTCGACGTGGCGTTCAATTAGCCTTCCCCTCGAGCAAACTGATCGCTTGTCATCCCCTGGATGGATGGCCAAAATTAATTTGCTGACGTCTCCCTCCTCAAATACCAGGTTTGGACGGGGAAGAGCAAGAAATTTTCGCTCAGCCAGTTTAGTCCAGGCCTCGACTCTCCAACGCTGACCTCTCGTTCACTGTTTTCCTCAGTTTTAGATTTGGTGCGTAGGGTGCAAAAACTGGTGCTGTAAGAAACAGGAAAGCATCAAACTCATTTGTTTCAAGTTCTGGAGATCAGCCCCTCAGAAATACTCGTGTGTAGCAGCATTTATTCATTCATTCATCATTCAAAATGTTTTTATGTTTTGTCAGGTTTTCTGCTGAGGTTTTGGCTCCGTGCAGACTTCATCTTCAGGCGTTGCACCAAACATTGGTTTCTAAAAGTTGAAATAAAAAGTAAAGGTCAAATTCCTGCCTTCGTTTTGGCTTCTAGTTTCTGATGTTTGTGTCTGACTGGTAGATTTTCTCTGTCGAGGATGTAGGTGATGATGACAGGATGTAGATGATGATGACAGGATGTAGGATGTAGGTGATGATGACAGGATGTAGGTGATGGTGACAGGATGTAGGTGATGGTGACAGGGTGTAGGTGATGGTGACAGGATGTAGGTGATGGTGACAGGGTGTAGGTGATGATGACAGGATGTAGGTGATGGTGACAGGATGTAGGTGATGATGACAGGATGTAGGTGATGGTGACAGGATGTAGATGATGATGACAGGATGTAGGATGTAGGTGATGATGACAGGATGTAGGTGATGGTGACAGGATGTAGGTGATGGTGACAGGGTGTAGGTGATGATGACAGGATGTAGGTGATGATGACAGGATGTAGGTGATGGTGACAGGGTGTAGGTGATGATGACAGGATGTAGGTGATGGTGACAGGATGTAGGTGATGGTGACAGGGTGTAGGTGATGATGACAGGATGTAGGTGATGATGACAGGATGTAGGTGATGGTGACAGGGTGTAGGTGATGATGACAGGATGTAGGTGATGGTGACAGGGTGTAGGTGATGATGACAGGATGTAGGTGATGATGACAGGATGTAGGAGATGATGACAGGATGTAGGTGATGATGACAGGATGTAGGTGATGATGACAGGATGTAGGTGATGATGACAGGATGTAGGAGATGATGACAGGATGTAGGTGATGATGACAGGATGTAGGTGATGATGACAGGATGTAGGTGATGGTGACAGGATGTAGGTGATGGTGACAGGATGTAGGTGATGGTGACAGGGTGTAGGTGATGATGACAGGATGTAGGTGATGATGACAGGATGTAGGTGATGGTGACAGGGTGTAGGTGATGATGACAGGATGTAGGTGATGGTGACAGGGTGTAGGTGATGATGACAGGATGTAGGTGATGATGACAGGATGTAGGTGATGATGACAGGATGTAGGAGATGATGACAGGATGTAGGTGATGATGACAGGATGTAGGTGATGATGACAGGATGTAGGAGATGATGACAGGATGTAGGTGATGATGACAGGATGTAGGAGATGATGACAGGATGTAGGTGATGAATGTTTACCATTAATCCTGATTAATTCTAATGGAAAGCTTCCACCTTAAACACTCTTGGAATTTTGCAGACATACTCACGTAGAGTTTTTCAGCCTGCTTGAATCAAACGTCGACAACTGAACAAAAACAGTAACCTTGGTTCAGACTCTTGAACTCTCGTCCCTTGATAATAATTAAATGTCCGTATAATCTCAGTGAGCTGCACCTCTGTAAATCTGTCCATTGATTCAGATTGATAAACTCCCATGAGTGTGTGCTGACCTAAAAAGTCTTAATTGACGACCGTCCGAATGTAAACGCGCACACACACACACACACACACACGCCTGGAAACATGTTGCCGCTCAGTCGCTCACTAACAGGCAGTAATGGATGATCAGCTGGCCTGACAGCTGCACGGCTGCCGGCAGCTTTCACTTCAGAGCAGCAGGAAGCTCGTCAAGTCGTGTTTAGCGCACCGTGGGGAACCCCTGTTGTTGCAGCAACACTCGCACACACACACACACACACACACACACACTGATCTGTTTTACTTCCTCATGACATGAGCTGAAATTAGTGTTAATCACTGGGAACAACATCACTGACCTGACGAAGCTCCACAGACGTAAAACTCAGAGTGATAATCTAAACGTTCTCTGGCCGTTACTGATCCTGAACACACCACATTAGGAACTCTTTTCATCTCGTATCTCGGATGATGTTGCAATCGTTCATCTGTACCGTTTCTGTTTAACACCACTTTTTAATGCACCAGACGTGTTTGTGACAAGTTGGTTAAATGACGTTTAAACTTCTGTATCATTGAATATATTCACGCTGGTTTGAACAAGCCGGGCTGCTGCAGTCCACAATATTGACCCTTTGATGACGTATTCTGCCAAACTGGTGGCGGAAAGGAGAGAGTAGCCGTGTCAGTGTGAGCGCGAAATAAAAAGCATTGTAATGTTTACGTAATTATTGTCGCAGTGAAAAATAAACCACCATAAGAAAAACTCACGTTTGTCAAACAGGGATTTATCTTATTGTCCTTGATTCATAGTTGCAAAGACGTTCCCATGTAATATAATTTAATGTGGAAGTATAGCTTAGCAACATGCTAGCGTGGTTCATCTGCATCCAGGCAGGGAAGGTGAAAGACTCGCTAATGTTAGTGATGTAGCTAACGTAGCTACGTAGAAACAAACTGATCTACGACTTGCTTGCGGTGTCCTGTCTAAAATGAGCAGTGGTGAAAGTGTCTATAATCTCTTTTGATCAAGGAGTTAACAAGCAGTCTGCTATTGGATCAGTAAAGACAGTGGGGTTCGTCCTCTGGGGGGTCGTGAATGTCCAAACTGCTGCCTTTTACCTTTTCATTGAATAAATCTAGATATTTTTCGTCAAAACTTTGACTTGCTGAATGAGAAGTTAGAGGATAGCCAGTTTCTTTAAGGTTCATCCTGTGGGGAACATGAACCTTTTTCCCTTTCAATCCATCCAATAGTTGTTGAGTTCATTTAAAACCACGAATACAACCTTGTGCTGGTGGTGAAGAAAAAAATCACTTGATCACAAAAATAAATACGGTTCATCCTCAGGGGAGCATGAATGTCTGAACCAAGACTTTTGAGAACACTTTACGGGAAAAACTTTGACTTGCTAGTGGTGCTAAATGAAAAGTCAGAGGATAACCAATTTCCTGTAGAGAACATGAATGTCTGAACCAAATTTCATGACAGTCCATTCAACATTTGACGAGATATTTTAGCTGGAACCAAAGTTGAGGATCAACCGATTAACCAACATGGCTGCTAGCGCGGCTAGAACCAAACGTATCTTTATTATAACCGCAAAAACACCAGAAGTTTTTATCGGGTCGTTTCAATCAAATTTGACTCTATTGACGTTCTTTTGCATCCGCTGTCACTGCGTATTTATTACAGGATGACTTGCTGTCAGACGTCTCACCTCGTTGACTCTTTAGCAAGACATTTTGGACACAGACACTCGTCCTTTACACCACTCACTGCCTGCATTCGACTCCCCTCTTTGTCACTCTGAAGCGTCCCTTCTTGGCATTATGTCACCGCCAATTACACCAAATGTGCCGTCACTGGCGGCGAGGGGTCACCCAGGGCCTGCCGCTCTTGTCCCGCCGCCACCACCGACCAGCCTTAATGAAAGCTGAGCGGTCGGGGCAGCGGGGAGCAGGCTTCTGTCCATCAGCCGGTCTGTCCATCTCACATCTCACCCCCACTTCCTCCTCCTCCTCCTCTTCTTCTTCAGTGGTGCCTCTGACTCCCCCCTCCCCTCCCCCCGTCGTCCCTTCACGGCTGGACTCTATTAATATCCTCTGTCGGAGTGTTAATGTTGTAGAGGTCCAGTGAAGTGACACGCGTGGCAGCGCGGCTGTAATTGCTAATCAGCGGACAGTTTTATCCCCCGCCGCCGCCGCCCCCCCTCTGCCTCTCTGATCTCCCTCTTTCTCTCCCTCGCCGTCTCTTTGACCTTCGTGCTCTCTCCCTCTCTAACCTAATGAATCCGGCTCAAATGAAGTGTGGGCGGGCGGCGGGCGGGCGGGCGCTCGGCCTAAACGGTCAGTCAGCCGCGGCTGATGTGCGTAGGAGAGAGGAAGTGAAACAGGGATGTTGAAACACGAGTCAGACGATTAAATAACTGCTGATTTCTCGCCATTGTCCACTTCCTTTCAGCTCCGATGTTAACGTGTTGTTTTTTGGGGAAGAGACGAACTCTTTATTTAATCCATCTTCTGGCTAGAAGCTCGTTAAATTCGCTCCGAAGCCTCTGAATAAATTTCAGCTCCAGTGTTCACAAAAAGCTAAATGTAAGAATGGAGATGTAGGACACGCCATCCAGATACTTTTGGCCACTTTTGGTCTAGTAATCTTAATGTTGCAGCAATCTGTAATATTTTAGGCTTCACACGGTCATGAAGTTCCTGGAAAAGTTATGAACTCAGAAAAACTGTTGTCCAGGCCTTTGAATGGTTTGGAATTCATAGACTATTTTGGAAAAGTTTTGAACGTACGTTGTGTAGCGTAGCGTTTCAGAGTGGGAGAGAAAATGTTGCACTTATACTGCTAACAGGTGCTGAAGGCTCGACTGCGGCTTTGAGTTCATGCAGCTGGCGTTAGCTAGAGCCTCCAATCGCAGTGTGTCCTCAACACACAGTCTCAAGAAGGCCGTGAGGTAGTTTCTTTAAATTTGGCACAAATGTCTTTTTGGAATCAACAATGAACTCATAAGAATATGGTGGTCACTGTGACCTTACATCTGTCTCATGCTTGTGAGTGGGAAATCTTTAGAGCGCCTTGAGGGAATTTTCTCAGATTTGGCACTAACGTTCACTTGGACTTAATGAGGAACTCATTGGATTTTGATGGTCAAAGGTCAATGAATTCTCCTTCATGTGGTATTTAAAGAGCGCCTTGAGGGAATTTTGTTTTTCGAATTTGGCTCAAACATCAACTTTGAATCAACGACGAACTGATTAGAATTTGGTGGTCATAAGGTCCCTCTCACCTTACGTCCGTCTCAGTCTTGTAAATGTGATATCTTAAGAGTCTTAAGGGGATTTTCTCAAAGTTGGCACAAACATCCACTGAGATTCAACGACTAACTAATCAGAATGTGGTGGTCGACAGTCAGACGTGCTTTTGGCCATAACTTGTCAATTAATTGACAAAATTGAACACAAATGTCTGACAGGATAAAATACTACAGTGATGATGTTTTGTATCTCAAAGGTCAAGGGTCAGTGTCACTGTGACATCATAATGTTTTTACATGACATCATCAGGAACAGAAGAGTGTGTGTGTGTGTGTGTGTGTTTTTAACGTGTTGAACGTGTCGTCTCCTGTCTGCAGGGCATGCTGCTGAAGAGGAGCGGTAAATCCCTCAACAAGGAGTGGAAGAAGAAGTACGTGACGCTGTGTGACAACGGACTGCTCACCTACCACCCGAGTCTGCATGTACGACCCACACACACACACACACACACACACACACACACACACACACACACAGTCATTACAAACCCTCTCTGATTGCTTATTAGACTCCAGCGCTGTGCCAGCCTGCGCTGACCTCCATCTATCTGCTGCTCTTCATCTCCCTCCTGTATGTGTGTGTGTTTCCAGACACCACTTGGCCATCATACGCACACGCACACACACACATACATACACACACACACGCACGCACAGTGTTGATGGCTTGTGTATTAATTAGGACTCGTCATCTGTTTGCCCACGTCGGCGTTGATGATGTGAATATCAGCTGTAATGTCTCTGCTAATTGCCCCGGCTCTCTGCCCTGTTGGCACAATATCCTGCCCCGACGCCGCTTTATTATCACACACACACACACACACACACACACACAGTTTTTGGTACTGATTTTCTCTCTCTCTGTCTTCTGCCTCGTATCAATGCTAGGAGCGTCACGTTCAACAGATTTTCTCCACTGACTTTAACGTAAAGACTTTTTTTTTAAATAAATAATTTAAATAAAATTTTGTTTCATGTTTTTTAATCTTAGTTTGTTTTTCCAGTTTCCCATTAAAGATAAAATAAAGTGTCACGAGGGAAACAGTTGTACAGCAGCTGCAGCACAATGTAGGAACTCAATAAACAAATCCAAAATACACACAATGCCAAAAATCTCTTTAAAAACAAGAGTTTAATCTAATCTAATTTGAATAGATTTGACAAATTAAGATTTTTAAATATCTTGATTTAGCTGTGAGGATTCGTAAAGTCGTGTAGCAGTTTGAACTGATGCGATATTGTTTTTAGGATTTGGCTTTTTGTGCCTGTTTCTTTACCTCCGCTATTTATCAGTGCCATTTTACAGAAAAACAAATGTACCAATTGTCATGTAACGTGTTGGAAGGGTGTTGCATCGGCCAAAACAAAACCCATTAAAGTTTGGAATCACAGATTAATACACAAATTATTTTTCTCTTTCATTACACTCTCCGATTGGAGATTAGCTAATTAATGCGCTTTGTGTTGAAGTCTGTTGACTACTAACTGACAGAGAGTCAGAGCGTAAGATAAATGAAGGAGTCGAAACTACGGAAGCAAATAAGTGACAGAAATATTTGAATTTAAACACTTGATACTTAATATATGAATTTAAATACAACTAAATTTATGAATTTATTTGTTCTGAATCCACCTCTTTGAAATTATAAAGTGAAATATCCTCATTTGTGCTTTCTTTTTTTTGTTCATAAATTCATCTTAAAAAAATTCTACTTTTATTATTGCAAAAAAACAAAAAAAAAAGATTCACATTGCTCAAATTCAATTGGTCCAATTCAGATCTAGGATTCATAAAGAACATCAGTCCATTTGATTGGTCAGAACATTCAGTATCAGTCGCCTGCTGTGGTCTGAGGAGCCTGGATGTTGCTTTTTGAATTTTTTTTTATTTTTTATTTTTATTTTTTTTAACTAGATCACAATCTGACCAATTAAATTTGAGCAATCTGAATCAAAAACCTTTTTTTCTTTTTTTTTCCATTTAAAAGTTGAATTTTTGGATCCCAATTTGAGCAACCTGAAACAAATTTGTTTACCGTGTTTTGTTTTATTTTAATTCTGAAAATTGAATTCTTGGATCAAATTTGACTTACTGAATTTTAGAAAGCTTATCTTTTTTTTCTTTTTCATTTTTCTTTTATTTAATTTTGAGAGTTAAATTTTTGGCTCTAAATTTGTGAATATTTTGTTTTTTGTCCTTTTTTTCCTCCATATTCTGAAAGTTGAATTTTTGGATCGAATTTGACTTAATGAATTTAAGAAACCTGTTGTTTTTTTTTGTTTTTTTTAAAGTTTAATTTCGAGAGTTTAAATTTTGGCTCCAAATTTGTGAATATAGTTTTTGTGTGTTCGTGTGTCCTTTTTTCCAAATGCTGAAAGTTGAAGTTTTGGATAGAAATTCATGAACATTAAAAAAAATGTTTAAATTCAACTTTTAAAACTGTAAATCAAGAAATTTCACATTTTGATTTTAAAGCCGTTAATTCACAACAAATAAATTTAGACACACTTTCCAAAGTTAAATAATTCAGTGTTGTCTGCTGATTTTTATTTTCTATAAATGAATCATTTGTTTCGTCCATAAAATGAATCAGAAGAAGTGAAAAATGTTTCGTTAAATCATTCACGTTAAAGTCACGAGACAAAGAAACTGAGACGTTAAAGCAGCAGCAGATGTTTATTGATTTATCGATTATTAAAACAGTTATTTTTCTGGCCGTCAGCTGATCAACTTATCATCTTCAGAGACATTAAATCAGCTGATGAATAACACACAGAGGTTTAAACCTTAGAGGGTGTTTGAGCAAGGCAGCTCTGCAGCCTGCAGGTTGTCGGTTCGATTCCCTGCGGAGCTGAGAAACACTTCACCAAACTGCACACGTCCGTCACCGATCAGAGCAGCTGATGCAGGAAATTAGTGTTAAAACTCATCACTTAACACATCAACACACACACACACACACACACACACACACACACACACACACACACACACACACAAACCCCCTCCAGCACCAAAAAGCCAGTTTCTTTCTTTCTTTTTTTTTCTGCATCTGCAGCTCGAGCGTCAATTAGCGTGTTTGCGGAGGCTAATCGAATGAAACTCAATCAGCGCCGCTAATTGCCCGACTATGTGCAAAGAAATCACATTAATGCCGCTAATTAAGTGGATGGCAGTAGATGCCACCTAATTGCCAACAAAAGTCTCGTCCAAACTGAAGAAGACGAAGACGGAGCCAAAAAAAAAAAAAAAATGCCAACAACCAGGCGAGAGAGAGGAGAGTGATTAATCAGCCGGATTCTGAGAGGAGGCTGAAATCATGTCAGACAGGAAACAGTTTGTCCGCCTGCAGCTGTGGCTTCAACATCGTATCCAACACCTTCTGCTGTGGCCCCGCCCCCCTGCAGGTGAACACTGTCTGTCATCAGATTAATTATGACACTGAACAAGCTGAACTAAAGGTCTACTGACTCTTTCTTTTTAACCCTGTGTGTGCAGTGTGACTGTTTAAAATATATTTTAAAAGCTTGGAAAGAAAATAAAAATAATAATATTTAAAATATCTAAAAAAAAAAATAGAACATTTATAAAAGGAAAAAATAAAAATAAATAAATATCTGGTTTATTCACTGTGGTGTTTTGGTGGAGAGACAAGAAACAAAAATATAAAATAAAATTAAGAAATATATATATTTTTTTTAATCTGTGTACAGTGTCAGTTTAAAAATAAATAAGAAAGCTAGGCAGGAACAATAAAGTAAAAATAATCATATGAATAAATGAATTCACAGCGTGTCATTATCTCAAAAAGATTTTAAAATTATTTAAAAAGAGCAATTCAAAAAGTCAAATTTAAAAAACAAAACAAGATCATGTGAAAAAAATTAAAAAAATACGAAAAAATAAAATTCTTACATTAAATAAAATAAACAGAATAAAATTTAAAAGGCCATTTTAAATGTGACAGAACTACGCAGGTGGAATAATATGAAAATAACAAATTGTTGATGTTTAATTTCATTCATGGATTAAACTTAATTCCTGTTACCACCTGTTTACATCTCTGCATATTTCATACCTTTAATTCCAGTTTATTCACACTGCACTTCCTGTCCACCATGAATATGTTTTATTTTGTGATTAAAGTATAATTAGCTCCGTGTTTTAATGCCTGACATTTAACATTTTGTTGATATTTAAGGTTTTTATTTGTGCACGTGACAATAAATAACTCGTATGCTTGACTCAGCACAAACTAAATTAAATAACATTTAACGACTGCAGCACTGTGAGCAGGATGTTCCTAATAAACTGGACACTGTGTGGACATCATCACACTAAACTCTGCGTGTTTGCGTCCACTCTGTCGTTTCATCGTTTTTACACCTCCGTCACGTCATCACTTCCTGCTTAATGTTTCCTGTCTGCCCGCCGAGCTTCTTCTTCTTCTTCTTCTTCTTCTTCTTCTTCTTCTTCTTCTTCTTCTTCTTCTTCTCCTTCTTCATCTCCCGCCGTCTCTCCGTCCATCGATCGTCTCTTTCTGGACGCACACGCTCTGTATGGATTCACGTTTCCCTCCACGTCAGCAGAATCCAGCTCTCTGTTCGTGTCCCATTTTTCACACTGACGCCGCCACCGCCGCCGTTTATGCATCCATTTATACACACTCACATTTACATACGCACTCATGCATGCACACACACACCACCTGCTGTCGGTGTGTTTGGTCGATACACACATCCGTCCTGGACGCCGCTGCGTGGCGTGGACGATCGGGCCGATGATGAAAGCTCCTCGATGCAAATGGAGACTCAATTACCTCGGTCAATCTGTCGGAGAGGAGTGTGTGTGTGTGTGTGTGTGTGTGTGTGTGTGTGTGTGTGTGTGTGTGTGTGTGTGTGTGTGTGTGTGTGTGTGTGTGTGTGTGTGTGTGTGTGTGTGTAGGGGTTTACCCAGCGGGCCCCTGGCTCGAGGGCTCTCCGGTGGCTTGTTAAGACGCCGTCGAGAGCACTTGGCTTTGAATTGGCCTTTTGTCAGCCGAGCTGCCAGAGGGAGGCGGGACACACTCACAGAGAGTGTGTGTGTTGTCAGAGTGTGTCCCTGCAAGTCCATCGTTGTGAGGACCAATTAGAGTGTTCGAGCTGCAGAGCGAGGACGTTGTCTTCGGTCCTCGCTCCTCTATAAACGGCTGTCTGAGGACGAGGAGCTGGTTCGGGTTTAAAGTCGTAATTAGGTCCAGGTTAATGTGTCCTCGTGTCCTGACGAGTGGACAGGTGTTTGGAAAACACTCGTTGCCAGACATTTAGTTTTATTTACTCTTAAAAAAAAGTTTGGACTTCTGTAATAATAAAACCAGTACGTGAGGACCAGCAGACATTTCCTCACTTTCTAATAAATCCATACTCTCAAACTGTTGCCTGCCAAAATGTCCCCAATCTCCAAAAATCTCCTTCAACTCAAAGGACATATTTTAAAAAGTTCTTGCTTTCTAAAATTTCCTTCATCTCCAATGATGTCCACACTTTATTAAAATCCCTTGCTTTCTAAAAAAGTCCACGTGTTAAACAAAGTCTGTGCTTTCTAAATATGTTCTTAAACTGTAAGGATTTCTTTTTAAAATTCTTCTCACTTTTTTCTATAACAGCCCACGTTTTAAAAATGCCTTCACTTCCTCGAACTCTAACGACATCTTTTCAAAAGTTCTTGCTTTCCAAAATTTCCTTTCTCTCCAAAGATGTCCACACCACCTTCTCAGTTTCTAAAACAGTCCATGTGTTAAACAAAGTCCTTACTTTCTTATTATATTCTTAAACTCTAAGGATTTCTTTCTACAAATGTCCTCACTTTTTAAATATCTTATCACTTTCTGAAAATGTCCTGTTTCTCAGAATTTCCTCACCTTCAAAAACAATTTTCACTTCCTTAAAAATTCCACGTTTTTTAAAAATGCCCTCACTTCCTCTAACTTCCTCTCAGTTTCTAAAAACCCCGTCACTTTCCAAAGGTGTCATATGTTTTGAAAAGATGTCTCCACTTTCTAAAAAAAAATGCCCTCACTTCCTCAAACTCAAAGGACATATTTTCAAAAGTTCTTGCTTTCTAAAATCTCCAAAGGTGTCCACACTTTATTAAAATCCCTTGCTTTCTAAAAAAGTCCACATGTTAAACAAAGTCCTTACTTTCTTATTATATTCTTAAACTTCAAGGATTTCTTTCTACAAATGTCGGAAGATGTCCTCAGTTTCTAAAAACGGAAAAGATGTCTCCACTTTCTAAAGAAGTCCAGGTTTTAAAAATGTCCTTACCTCCTTAAACTGTAAAGACATTGTTCTTAAAGTCATCACGATAAAAAAAAAAATACTTATTTGTCCTCACTTTCTCGGAATTTCCTCACCTTCTAAAATAAAAGTCCACGTTTTAAAAATGTCCTCACTTTCCAAAGACTGTCTTAAGTTTCTGAAGATGTCCTCAGTTTTTAAAAATTTTTCACTTTCTAAAAGTGTGCTCACTTTCAGAAATTGTCTCGACTCTCCAAAGGTGCCTTCAGTTTCTAAAGATGTCCAAAATGTCTTTACTTTCTAAGGATGTCCATACTTTTTAGGAATGTCTTTGCTTTTCAAACATGTCTTCACTTTCTAAAAACATCCACACTTTCCAAAATGCCCTTACTTTCTTAAAAAATCTTCACTTTTCAAAAATGTCTTTACTTTCTAGAGATGTCCAAAATGTCTTCACTTTCCATAAACGTCCAAAATGTCCTCTGTGTCCTGTCTCAAACGTCCTGGTCCTCACAAAGATAGCAGTCCAGTGATGGATTTAATCCAGCCCAGCAGGCGGTGCAAGCTTTGTTTCTCCTCGTCTCCTTCATGTTGAAGAGGAGGCCGACCTCCCACAATGCCCTGCTCCTCTGGGGTCAGTGCTGACACTCCACCCGGCTCAGAGGGGGAGCGGGGGGTGGATTTAACAAGCGCCTCTCGTCCGTCATTAACACCTCTACTTGTGTTTCCACTCACCTCTCTGATCCGGAGGAGAGCTCATCATCAGGGGGCGGTCCAGGCGTCCGGCGGCGTTCAGGTCGTGTTCCGGGCGCGTCGGAGAACGGGCGGAGCCAATCAGAGCCGGCGTGGTCGGCCACTTCAGCGCTGCTTTGAGGGATTAGTGTGGCTTTGTTTCTGTTGTATAATATTGGGATTCAGCTGATTTATTATCCGGAGTTAATCCCCTCCCCCCACTGAGCGACACACTCGTCATGAGCAACGTTTTTTTTTTCTTTATTCTTTAATTTTTGATAAAACTCGTTAAGTGATGTCATCAGAATTCAGGGCCTTAAATGGTCGTTCAACAGTTAAATCTTTTGTCCAAACATCTCTAATCACACAGACTGTCCTCTGATTGGTCAACGGCTGCTTTTGCTTTTTACTTTCTGTTATCTGTAAAATAATATACTCTGTTAAAACAGGTACAATCCACGTGGACCGTTTTCATTAACGAGGTTAATAGTTTCATATCTGTCTCTGATACATCCCATAATAACACCAGACTGATTTTCAGCCAGAGACTCAATATTCAAAGAATTCTGTCAGGACAAACGACGGCGCTATAATCCGATTTTAGTTTTTAAATTTGTCCTCACTCTCCAAAAACTGTCTCTAGTTTCTAAAACTGGTCTTACCTTTTAAAGGTTTACTCACTTTATTAAAATGTCTTCGCCTCCAAAAGCTGTCTTTGTTTTCTAAAGCTGTGTTCACTTTCTCAAACTGTCCTCGCTTTTTAAAATTGTCTTCCCTTCTTAAGACGTCTTCACTTTCTAAAAACGTCTTAACTGTCTACAAATGTCCTCACTTTCTAAATCAGTTTTCACTTTCTAAAATGTCCACATTTCAAAAATGTCCTCACTACTTAAAAACGTCTTCCCTTTCTCAACATGTCCTCACTTTCCAAAAACGTCCTCACTTTGTAAAAACGTCCTCGGTTTGTAAAAAGGTCCTCACTTTCCAAATATGTCCTTACTTTCTAAATCATTTTGCACTCTCTGGAAACTTCCTCACTACTTAAAAATGTCCTCACTTTTTCAAAATGTCCTCATTTTCCAAACATGTCCTCACTTTCTAAAAACGTCTTCCCTGTCTAAACTGTCTTTGACCTTCCCCGTCCTGTCCCTCAGGACTACATGCAGAACGTCCACGGTAAGGAGATCGACCTGCTGAGGACCACGGTCAAGGTGCCGGGGAAGAGGCCGCCCCGCGCCGTGTCCACCTGCGCCGCCGTCCCAAGCCCCAAAACCAACGGTCTGACGAAGGACATGAGCAGCATGCAGCTGGGACAGACTCCAGGTGAGAGAGGTCAGTGTCCCCTGAAGACTCCGTCTCATACGTGTCAAACATGAGGCGTTAAAATAAAACCAGGAAGTGTGTTGAAATGAATGAGAGTTGGTTTCTGTGACGTAGGGTTGGACTCCACGTCCCCGCGGCCCGGCGTCACGTCCAGGGGTCGGCGTGGAGGAACAACCATCAGTTGACACCGACACGAGAACATTTATTTTTTAATCAGCACTAATTGCAGCTCTTGATGCCTCATCATAAACACACGCGTGTTTCGTCCTCTGCTGAATATTCAAAGACGAGAAAGGAAAAAAAACGCAGCCTTGACACACACAAAACGCTTCTTTGCACCTGAAGGAAGACGTCGTAAAAAACAAAAGGTGCAGGGAAACGAGCGCTCCTCGGCGCCGCACATAAAAGCAGGTCTTATGAGGCGGTTAAATCAAACACACACTGGGATCCAGGAGGCCCGAGCTAATAGCATGAATATTCAGTGAGCCGTACTCCATGTACTAATTATTGTCATGAATATTAATGCAATCAGAGTCCTGGCTCCGCTCAGCCAGCACCAAGAGATGAGCTGTAATGAGAGGAGGGGGGGGGTGAATCACCCGGCTGTTGGAGCGAGCAGCCTCTTACTAACTCAAGGGTTTGATTTAAGCAGCCAGCTTGTAATGTAAGAAGCTGCCTTTTATGTGCCTCTGTGTGTGTGTGTTACACGGCCGACTGTGTTTGCACTATGGCTGCAAAATGCTGGATTATTCGAGGTGGAAACTTTCCGTGGGAATGACAGTGTCAGAGTGTTTTTTTTCTCAGGCTGCTGATGGAGAGGAATCTTTGACAGAACTGTGCAACACACAAAAATTAACTAGACTTAAATTATTTGACTCTTTAAATAATTTAAAAACTACAAAAAGGTATCTTTTATAGAATTCTCCAAAATTTGAAGCTTCACTTTGCTCTTAAAATATCAGAAATGTTTGCAAATTTAGCCAAAAATTTTTCGACTCTATTTTATGTCGAAAAATTAATTGAAAATTAAAAAATAAAAGATAATGATAAAGGCGCAGATTTTATCCTGAAATTGTGAAAATGTGTCTTTGTTTTGTTTTTTGTTTTTAGAGATGAACTTAATCAAAATGTACGGACCCTTTGCAAAGCTAGGTCAGATACATGCGGTGCAAAAAATTAATGAATAAACATAAAAATTAGGCTTTTATACTTGAAATGAATTGAAATTTACTTTTTTCCCCAACAAAAATTCCCAAACTTATCTTTTCTTTACCAGAAATTTACCGACCCTTTGCAACATCAGGGGTTTTCCAAAATTTCCAGAGCTTCAGCTGGAAACGTTTCTGGAATTTAGGACCCTTTGTAAAAGAAAGAAGTAAAATTCTCAGGTGGCTGCTTTTACTGTTTGTTTCATTTCCTGTGTTGTGTCTTAACTTCCTGTTTTTTTTGTTGGGTGTCGTAAATAAACGTTCTGACACCACCTCCACTGTCGGACATGTCAGCAAAGTTACATGACGTCACATCCTGAAGACGACAAGACTAAAAAGTCAGACGTCTAACTGCTAACTAGCGTAGCACACTGTAGACTACCACACAGGGGAAGGTGCATTGTGGGTAATGTCGTCGTAAAACTGAGCATCATGAGTCAAAGTGCGATGATGAATCAGTATCTGACCGAATGGACCTTTAGACAGACAGAGACGTATTTTAGAGTTGGACGTCCCTCGTCCTCTCAGACTGAAGACTTAAACCTGACGTCCTCCCTCAGGTTCGGTGACCAGCAGCTCGTCGGTGTCTCAGATGGCGAGCGGCGTCAGCTTGGTGTCCTTCAACAGTCGCGGCCTGGAGGGGATGCACCAGCGCTCGTACTCCGTCTCCAGCGCCGACCAGTGGACCGACGCCACCGTCATCGCCAACTCCGGAGTCAGCACAGGTAAACACAAGCTTTGTTTAAACATGTCAGACGTTGGACAGTTTGTCTTGTCTTTATTTAAAAGCCTCACACACATCGGGTCCACACACGGAGCTCCACTGCAGGCCGCCTGCTGGGGCTCAGAGGGCCCCAGTGTGCAGCTCCGCGGGGGAGCCTATCATTTGTCTCCTATTGATCCAGCTGCCAGAACGCTAATGCTGCTTTAACTGTTCGTCAGGCTAATGGCCGCCCAGAGTGTGTGTGAGTCCTTAACTGCTGTGTTACCTTATAAACACACACACAGGGCGAGACGCTGAGACTGACAGCTGTCAGGCCGTGTGTGTGTGTGTGTGTGTGTGTGTGTGTGTGTGTGTGTGTGTGTGTGTGTGTGTGTGTGTGTGTGTGTGTATTGCCGTGACGATAAGTTTGACTGACAGCTCTGCAGTCAGTGTTTTGCCCCCCGGCCCTCCGCAAATAACGTTTAAAGCTGCGAAATGCTTTCAGTGGACTCCCAGGGGCCACACACACACACACACACACACACACACACACACACGTAGAGGTCTACATCTAATGGAAGAAGGAGCCCAGGTTGTATCTGGAGGTGGATTCTGGCGACGTCTCGATGACACGGCGTGATCAATATTCTGTTTATGCTTTTTAAAACTGCAGCAGGGAAATTTGGGGAGTTTCAGCTCGTTGCCGGTGTTCATAACGACGTCAGGATGTTCATCTTTATGAGTTTTGTTATCCTGAAAATTTAGCCAAACTTTAAAACAGCAAATCCAACAAGTTTATCCGAAGACAGCAAAGCAAAAAGTACAAAGAGCCACACATTGTGTGGGGAGTGTTTCCTCTTCTGTCAATGAAACTAAGAGCTGACTCTGCCTCCTCTGACGTATCATTGCTATCAGTAACATTATACTCACATAATCAATATTTGAGAATGATTTTGATTTCCAACTGAATTTTGCCGCTGCAGCCACGAATTGATTCATGTTGAATCTATCGATGCCAAATTCAAAGACCTGTGTGAGAGCAGCAGGTTCAGGGGGCGAAGCTGTCGCTGCAGCACCAATAGTTTCCGTCTATGTGTTTTACTTCTTTTCTGTTTTATTTTAGACATTGCGCATACATGATCCCTACTCGTCATGTTTTGACTCTTGAAGCTGGAGCGCCCGCAGCAGTGGCTAACACCTCACACCGATGGCAAAACTGCTCATAACTGTTGGGTCACGTTAGCATTGTGATGCTAACAGTTAGCCATTCCCATACACTGGGACATTCTCTGCATTACATTACAGAAAGTCAGTTTGAAGTGAAGAAGTCTTAGTGACCTAAAACTCTGATGTGTTTGGACGAGAGGCCGAAATGTAGAGGTAAATATCTGTTTACAAAACTGTCCGTTCACAGAGATTTATTGTGACCAACGACCCATAATAATTTGAATCTTTTGGTGATGGTGTTTTGTACTATTACTTGTAATTGAGTATTTTTCCTGGTCGTACTGAAGTAAAGGATGTGAGGAGCGGTTAGTGTCCAAACTGTTGATCGGCTTCAGATCTGAGAGGAAACAGCAGAGGCAACAATCAGCACAGAGGGATGGAGGGAGAGTGGAGCAGGACGAGGAGGAGGAGGAGGAGGTCTTGAGGTGGAGGTGGAGGTGGGGGGGTTGACGTGGATGGAGCGCGGCTTGCAGATGGGAGGGCCGTTAATCCACGGCGGTTAATTGCACTCTCGGGGATGGCATCTTGTCAGCAGAGATAAGTTGTCACATTTTCCACTTGAGCTGAGACTAAACGATTGTAAAATAAGTTATGGCCGTCCTTGGGGCTGTCTGCCGCTCGCCGGCCGACCAGCCGCTTGTGTATATACGTGTGTGTGTTTTGTGTTTCCATCTCCACACACACACACTGACACACAGCGCTCATGTCAGCGTCGCCGCCGCGCTGTGATATTGATGGAAGCTGAATGTTATTTTATTCTGCCGCTAGTCACGGCTGTCAGCAGGCGCCATGAAGAGTGGAGGCCAGACTGAGAGACTCCACTTCCTGCTCTGATACGCTCGCTCTCGCCCACAGCGCCGAGCCCTCTGGACCTGCGCGTCCCACCAAACGGGGAATCAATCAGGTTCATCAGCTCTGATCCTGGTCCTGATTGTTGGCGTTGTATTTTGTATTTCCACCAAATGTTCCTATACAATATACAGTAGACCTTGTCTCGGATTGGATGATTGACACATGATCAATACTTGGTTATAGGAAATGAATAAATAATCAATCAATACCTTCAAAATAAAATATGAAGTTGAACATAGGTCACCCAAACAGGAAGTGCGTGCTGTGCTGAGGCTTCCTTAAAGGTAAGTCGTTTTATTATCGGTTCAGAAAACTCAGCACTTCCTGTCTCTGTTCCAAAGTAAAAGCTGTTCACTGGTCAGCCAACATAGGGCTTTTATTGTGAAGAACATTTTGTTTCCTGTAGCTTTAAAGATCAGCGACTGGAAAGTGCGTAAAATTCATGTACATACTGCCAATATTATCCATTTCCATATGTACCACCACATTTCTATATCCTTACATACGTACACTTTTCTTACCTTGACACATCTACACATACAAAAACCTGTATCCTTGTATAGATTCAAGTAATCATTTACAAAAATACTTAAATATTTACATGTTTTAATATGTAAATATTCACAAATACTTAGAAATATCTGTCCTTGTATACTTTTAAATATCCATTTTAGGGTTAGGGTTAGGGGTTAGCCTAACCCTACACTTCCAAAGTTCTATAAACTTAACATACTTCCAAATTTCCATCATTTTATGCTTCCAAATATTTTATTGCCTTATTATATACTCGCAAATATCCGATCCTTGTGTACTTTTAAATATTTATATAGTGTGAAATAGCTAAGCGTATAGCTAAAAGTGGATATATATTGTTTTACATCCTCCATGAAGGACCAGTACAAGAAATTCAAAGGATCTATTTCTGTTTTTGTGTTGAATTCTCAGATACAGGCCTGGGAGACTCAGTCTGCTCCAGTCCCAGTATCTCCAGTACCACCAGTCCCAAGATGGAGCCACCACCGTCGCCGCACGCCAACCGCAAGAAGCACCGCAGGAAGAAGAGCACCAGCAACTTCAAAGCCGACGGCCTCTCTGGTACTGCGGAAGGTAACGCCATCTCCCCTCCCCTCGCCTCACACTTTCCCCGCCCAGGTCCGACAGCTAGATCCTTCAGACGCCACTGAAAATGTTTTCGGATATTTCACAATACTTTATAGACTTCCGGATGTTTCCAAATATCCATATGCTTCCATATATCGATAGACTTCCATACTTCCAAATAACTCCAGATGACTTTCTCCTGGTATACCTCAAAATACTTCCAAATGTGTACTTACTTGTACATTTCCAACTGTCGATCTTCTGATACACTTCCAATACTATTTTATCTTCTTGCATACTTCCAAATATCTGCTTACTTATATATATAAAAAATGTCCGTCTACTTGTACACTTTATATCTATTTTCCCAAATACTTCCAAATGTCTATTTATTGCGTCACTGCAAACTTCTATCTAGCTGCATACTTCCAAAAACACTTCCTAGTTTCTATCCACCAGCAAACCTCTAAACATATATCTGCTGGCGAACTATTAAATACATCCAAATTTATATCTACTCATAAACTTCCAGATACTTCCAAATTTCTTGTGTACTTCGTAAATACTTTCAAGTACCACGACATATTTATATACTGGAAATTGTTTTTATGTTCTCGTTTTTTTCCCCAGCACAAAACAAAAGTACATATTCTGTAGAGCAGAAATCTGTATTCTATGGAATCTATAGAAATGCATATTTGGAAGTGTGGGACAGTAAATTCTTAACATAACACAGTGCAGCTGATCTGGGACCAGGGTTGGGAAACGCAGTCATGTGATCGTCTGAGACTCCCGACCTCTGGCTGAGAGGGACGGATCTTTTCATCCTCTCATTCTTTCAGCCCTTCATCTCTTCATCCTGCCGTCTTCTTCTTCTTCTGTCTCTGCTGTGGCTGTGAACCAGTTTGTAACATAACCTTCGCCGTTTGGCCGACGCTGTGGTCTGTGTGGAAGGCCATGTCCACCAGTAAACCCAGTATGAACTACACTGCAATGTAAGACCTTTACAGGGGTTAGACAGGAAGTCCACACTTCTCAAAGGAAGTAGAAAAGATGGAGGTGGACTTTTTCTGAGCAGAGCTGAGGTTTTGTTTTGCGTCCACACCGGTGATAGCCGTGACGGAAGGCATAATGCTTTCAGGTTGTCCGTCTTTGTCATTCTTGGGAACGTGATATCTCATGAACACCTTGAGGGAATATCTTCAAATTTGGCACAAACGTCCACTTGGAATCAGTGATGAACTGATTAGAATTTGGTGTAGGAAGGTTTAAGGTCAAAGTCACTGTGACCCCGTATGTCTCGTTCTGTCAATGCAGTATCTCAAGAACACCTTGAGGGAATTTCTTCAAATTTAGCACAAACATACACTTGGACTTGAGGATGATCTGATTCGTCCATTTGGACTGAAAAATAAACTGATAGGAACTTGGTGGTCAAAGGTCACTGTGACCTTACAAAACATGTTTTTGGCCAAGAATTCTTGCACTTATTCAGACCAAACTTGACACAAATGTCTAACAGGATAAAATGATGAAGGTTAAAAGGTGAAAGGTCAGCTTGACTGTGACATCATCATGTTTTAACATCATAAAGTTTATTTACACATTGCCGAGCAGGAAGAGCTCAGGAGAAAGAGTGGAGGTAATGTTTAGCGTTAGCATGGTGAGCTAACGTTCAGTATTGGAGGAAGTAAAACCTGTAACCTCAGGTCTTTGGGTTCCAGTCAGAACTCTACTGGTGGTGACTGGTGTAGAAGATGTACAGTAGATTTACTGCTCCTCATCTCCTTCATATAAACACAGATTCCTACTTAGTGTCATTATGGCACACACACATTCACTGGCGAACACACACACACACACTGTAATACACACTCCCCCTCACACACATGCTATGGCTGGTTGAACAGATGCGACGGCAGCAGCAGATGTGTAATGTTCGTCTCTCCATCACGGACGCATCAAGCAGCTGACAAGGCAAGTGGCTGTCTGAGTGACGGATAGACGCTTCGTCTGCTCTCCTCGCCTCCTTCCCTTCCCTTTCCTGTCTCCTTGTCGTTTCCCCGTCCTCCTTTTTCTTTCCTTCTCTTCTCCTTTTCATCCTAATTTTATTGTCATTCCCCTCCTTGTTTCCTTTTTCCTTTACTTTCGTTTTTTGTCTGTCTCCTCTCTAGTCATTCCCTTCATTTTCCTTCCTCTTCCATTTGCTTTTCTCCTCCTATTCATCTCCTTTCCTTGTTTGATTTTGATTTCCATCCTCTTCTTCTTCTCATCTGTATCTTCCTCTCATTTTTCCCTCCTTTCCATCCTCTCGTCTCCTCCTCCTCCTCCTCTCCGCTGATAACGGATCCTTTAACCCTCCGACTCCATCAGGACTCTATTTTATTATCAAACACTCTTCCTGAGCTCCGCCGGTTGTCAGACGCTCCCGGGGCCTGCGACTTGCCCCCTTATTAGTCAGCCGGAGAGGCTTAAGTGAAATATTATAAATAATCCACCGTATTGAAATCTTTTATCAGCTGTGTCACTTTCATTATTCAATAAGCGATTAGTAACAGTCTTCCCAATTTAGCCATTAAGCACTGAGCGCGCTCAGCGCGGCGGCCTGGCCCGCCGCCTGTCACGCCGGGCGGGCAGGTGAAGTATCTTCGTGTCAGAGCGAGGCACGGCGTAATTCATGAGGGGGAACCGCCCTCTGTGGCCGAGCTCCCCCAGGTTGGACCACACCGACACACACACACACACACACACACACACACACACACACACACACACCTGAAATCAGTTCAGTCTGCTTCAACGGCAGCAGAGTCGTCTTCGCTACATTCTTCCTCGTCTTCATCGCAGTCTTTGAGTCTCGACTGCTGAAATGTCACATCCTGTGTCTCAGAATATAACTCTGTAGTTTCCTTTATACAAGAAACCAGGACTGTGGTACTCGAGGCTGGACCTGGTCCTGATCTCGGGTCTAGGACTCAGGACGCTTCATTGGTGTTTTTAACTCAACTTATTTCCCCTCGTCCATGGAGGTGTTTTGACTTGGACTTGGACTGGACTTGGCATTCTGACTCTGACCTGTCCAGATCTTGTGGGTGTTTTGACTCCTCTGTGTTTTGACTCAAACTTAAACAGGTCTTGAGGGTGTTTTGACTCAGACTTAAACAGGCCTTGAGGGAGTTTTTACTCGGACATATCCAGTTCTTGAGGGAGTTTTGACTCGGTCTTTATGATTTTATTAACTTGAGTAAATCTGGTCTTCTGCTGCTGTAGCCCATCTGCTTCAAGGTTGGACAAGGTGTTGTTGCTTCAGAGATGGTCTTCTGCACACCTTGGTTGGAACCAGTGCTTATTTGACTTCCTGTTGCCTTTCTATCGTCTTGAACCAGTCTGGCCATTCTCCTCTGACCTCTGGCATCAACAAGGTATTTTGGCTCACTGGATATTTTCCCTTTTTGGGACCATCCTCTGTAAACCCTAGAGATGGTTGTGCTGAACATCCCAGTAAATACTCAGAGCAGCCCGTCTGGCACCAACAACCATGTTAACCACGTTCAAAGTCACTTCAATCACCTTTCTTCATCATTCTGATGCTCAGTTTGAACTTCAGCAGCTCGTCTTCACCATGTCTACACGTGCCACCTGATTGGCTGGTTGGTTATTTGCATTAACGAGCAGTTGAACAGGTGTACCTAATAAGGTGGCCGGTGAGTGTATTTTAAAGCTGTGTCAGGTTAACCCCTGCTGATCACAGCCTCGACATCAGCCTCAGCTCTCGTTAACAAGCTGCCGTTTGATACTCTCTCTTCATTCTGGAGCTTTGAAAGTTGACCTGCGCGCACGCACTCACACACACGCACTCACACACACACACACACACACACACACACACACACACACACACACAGACACACACATGGATATTTGAAGTGGCCACACACCGCTAACAGCAGGACAGCTGGGACACATTCCCGATTGCAGAGGGAGTTTTTGTGTTTGCTGGCGACTGCTTTGATTCCTCGACCAGCAAACTGTGTGTGTGTGTGTGTGTGTGTGTGTGTGTTTGCACGCACCACTTTAAGCACCCTCTCAGGTCACACACCGGGTGTCTCAGCTGAAGAGCTTCACTTATTCCAACATTCCCATCGGTCTGTTTGTCAGTCCACTCGGCGGTGCACCTGCAGCACGCTGTGAATTCCTTTTAAGTCAGGTTAATCAGGAGGAAGGGCTGCGTCAGGGGTCAGTCAGGGTCAGCGGGGGTCAAACAGGTGGAGGACAAAGAGGGTGTGTTTCTACCAGAGTCCAGGTGGTCGGGCGGATGCCTATACGGAGGACCAGTGCTGCTGATATAAATATGAAATCATTAAGTCAATTTGTGCTTTTCATTTGTAGGCCTCATGTAGGACAAATGTAAACTTTTTTTTTTTTTGAAGAAGAAGGAGCAGAATTAGTTTTCTGACATTTCAGTTGAAGGGGAGAAAAAGCAAAACATGGTAAAAAAAATAAAATAAACGTCACTTAACTGACTGATTTTAAGTCACGTTATTTATTTAGTTTACTTTAAATTTTAGAACCATCAGAGAGAGACAAAACTTTAAAAATCACCTGCACACATTGAAATTTTACAGCCTCTCTTCCTTCCTGCTCCTCTTTCAAAATAAAGGACAGGGTCAAAAACAGTAAATGAAACAAATAAAATAGTTTTGAGGATTGTATTTCAAAATTCAAATTGTTTCTTTATAAGAAATATTTTGTACGGTTTGCTGCAGTGTCTTTCAAAATAAATGCACTTTTGTCGGTTGACGTTTTTTTCCTTCAACAACAAACACACGTTGTTACGTTAAGCCAACAAACCAAGGAACCAAGGTAAAACACGTCTTCTCTGTGGCGTTGAATCTTTTTCTCCTGTAAAACCCAACTCGTATACTTAAGATCTCGCAATCTCTCTTTCCTCTCACTGATTTCTGGGATCCAACCTGTGACCTTTTAAAGCGACTCATTTTTAGATGATAATGTTCCTGCGATCGCCCCCACAGCGCCGCGCAGCTTCAGTATATGCGACTCATTTTGAAACAGATAAACCTCCGCCTGTAACTCAGCTCGCCTGCTGCGGGAGGAGGAGGAGGAGGAGGAGGAGGAGGAGGAGGAGGAGGGGAGGGAAACAAGCAGAGTAACATTTAAAGTGACGGCCTCTCCTTTCACACCGCCGCGACTGTATTTCATCCTCGGTAAATGCTCACAGTAGCCCCGGGGGAGTAAATATTACTGAGGGTTTGCTGTTTAAGACGGAGCATTAAAAAGCATTAAAAGGCGCAGAGGTCAGAGGTCACAGAGCGCGCAGACAGACCACCTTAAAAAGAATCAGAGCCATTTGTCTTCTCGTGTTTTAGTTGAATTAAAGAAAATGAAAAGAATACTGATTATTTATAACTGATCAATTAGTTTATCTTCTTTGTTTTTATCTCAGCTGTTTTTATTGACTTATTGTTTACAGTCACTTCTACTTTTCATCATTTTGTTTATCTGCCTTCAGTTATGTCTCAAATTAAAAGCTCTCCAGCCCTCAAAATTTCCTTTCCTCAGCAGTCAGCTTTGTATGGAGAGAAAGTACAGGAAGTGTTGAGTTTAACCATAGACTATATGAAATTAACACAATAATGGCTGGAGCCACCATGGCGTCACCTATTGGTTCGTGGATTCTGGTTCTGACAGCTAGCTTGGTTAGGATTGTGTTTACAGCTATGGTCAAGTGTGGTAATGCTTATTTTAGTTAGCGAAGAACATGCTTAAATCCATTATAACAAAATGTACTATTGGTTTGTTGATTCCTGTTTTGAAGCCTCAATTTCACATTTTAGCCGTTGCCCTCTCTGATTTTTGGAGCCAGAAGTGTCCATATTGGGTCATGAGGGTGATGCTAGATGCTAGCTTGGTTAGCATGGTATATTTACAGTCATGGTTTAAACAGGCTTAAAGCCAATAAAAGAAAATATACAAAATGTGCAAAATGTACACCGGTCCATTTTGAATCCTAAAGTTTGACATTTTGGCAGTTGCCATCTTAGATGTGACCAATAGAGTTTGGAGCTAACCCAAACGCTAGCTCCTAGCTTGGTAAGCACAGTGAATTAACAGCTATGATTAATTGTGATCATGCTCGTTTTGGCTAACGAACACAGGCTTAATACCATTGACACAAAATGTACAACATGTGCATTACCTAATGGTGTGTGGACTCCCGTTTTGAAGCCTAGAGTTTGGCATTTTGGTCGTTGCCATCTTTGATTTTTGGTGCCAGAAGGGATTATATTTTGACGAGAGGGTAGAGCTTACCCTAACACTAGCATGTAGCATTTACAGGCATTGTTAACTGTGATAATGCTAATGCTAGTTTTTTGCTAGCTAAACACTGGCTCAAAACCATTAAAACTAAATGTACTAAATATTCAAAACTAAACATCCGACTCTGTAGTGGGTCTTTTAGTACAACCGAATACTGACTTTTTTTAGGCAACCAAAACGTTACAGTTAACTTAATTTAACTAACATACTGAAAATAGTGACAACTTGACTTATTCTCTGTGGTGTCAAAGTTACGCCTAACGTTTTCGCCATTGTAGCGCCAGGAATGTTGAAATTAGCCGAAATAAGTGAAACTGTTTTTGTACCAGGCTGTAAACATGTTAATTTGTGCTGTAAGGTTGCATGTTTTAACATGGAGGTCTATGGGGACTGACTCACTTTTGGAGCCAGCCTTAAGTGAACATTAGAGGAACTCCAGCATTTTGGCACATCTGCGTTGGCTTCATTTTTCAGCCTTGGGTGTTGGCACTTGGTGATAATTCACAGTAGCTTAACTATAATATAAAACAGTAATGTAGAAATGACTGGAAGCTTTCTGTGTTTTTGGTGTTATGTTTCATTTAATTCTTGGTGTGCTTCAAAAGATCTGAGGTCTGATAAATTCTCAGGAGTTTAAGTTTTGTTGCAGGAACACTGGAGAAGGTTTCAGATTTTTGTTATGTTGCAAACTTACTTTCATCCCCTCATCATGCTCATTGGCCTTTCCCAATCTTGCCACAAACCACGCCCCCTCTGAATCCGCTCAACGCTGTTTTTATTTGACGCCTGTCTCTGTCGTTTCTTCTGTTTTCTCTTGTAAATGTCGTCCTATCCCTCCGCTCTGTCCTTCCTCCTCCTCCTCTGTTCTCTCTCTTCCTGTCGTCGGGGGACGCAGCCAAACGTAAAGCGTGGAAACTTAATCGTGTTGGTAGCCTTCGCAGCATTTACGCCAACAGTCTGCACAACTCAGAAGGTAAAAAAAAAAAGATGCTGTGGTGGACCTGTGACCGACAGATGGACCCCCCCGTTGACCCCACCCTGACCCCCACCCACTGCAGGAATGGAGCACCCTATACTGGAGACAGCACCAGTTAGCAGTGGTTTGGTGATTTGCAGTGTCAAATATGTCGTCATAGTTGCTGAATTTATCCTGAAATGTATTTAGAAAATTAAGAGAATTAATCTAAAAAACTTTTCTCAACAGCATAATCTTAGACTAAAGGGACAGAATATTATGAGTAGGTATGAATGCAGTTAGAGCAGCTACATGATCTGTCTTCAAGCGACGTGTCCCGCCCATTACACATACATCTCAGTCCATGATCTTTGCTCCTTGGCCTGGAAGCCAAAGTCCCAACGAAATAACCAAGTTCAGGATAAGCTAGCTATGAAACATCATGTTGTAAGAGAGGCAATTAGGGTTATCATAGGTCCCATAGATCCCATTATTTATGCTAATGCTAATGTAGCAATTAACTAGCTATGAAGTATAACATTAAAAGAGAAGTGGTTAAGGTTAGGGTAAAGCTACATCTCATTACATATTACTTAGCGATTGGCTAGCTATTATGTATAACATTAAAAGAGAGGTTGTTATGGTTATAACATTAATTCCTATGAAAGTTGCTCCATTTCCGCAGTGTGATAATACACGCATGGTCGGCACTGCTTCTCCATCACTGGGCCCATCGAGCAGGTGCACTAGAGCCTTACACCCAAGTGCGCCCGAGCAGCTAACTTCAGGTTTAGCGCTCCTCTAACTTGAATGGGGGCTCTTTTAGACTTTACAAATGTTAATGGATCCAGTGGATTAAATCTTGGCAGTGAAGCGAGTCATTCCACAGGTCTCTTTCTTAATGTAAGTCAATGGGAAAAAGTCATCTTTGGCCCTATGACTTTACGTGACAGACCCGGGAAACTGCAGAACCACTGTTTGGCTGCAACGAAATTTGGCCTGGTGTCATGAACGCTATAAACGCAATGCGTCTGCAGTCAAACATGTCTCAAATTTTAGGCTCCGTGATTGGGTGTTTGTTGCCAAAATGCACACTGGGAGTCATAGTTCGTTCCTCCTCAGGAGTGTTCATTAACACAGGCTTGTACCTTTGGCTTTTTGTTAAAGATTCAGATATTTTCTAACACAGACATTTTTGGACGAGGAGTTTTACACCAATCCAGGCTGTAGAAGAGCTCTAACTCTACGTCATGTGACGTTGTCTTACAGTTAGTTACTGTCATAACAACGTCCACCTCAACAAACCTTTTAGGACCTTTTGTGTATTTTTAACCAGCTTCTTCTGACCTGCAAATCCCAAATCAGTGCCTACTGTCTGTCATGGAGTCCTTCCCTCCTTGCATCCTCCTGCCCCGCCCCCCTCACCTGTGAGGATACAACGAAACAAACACCCCCCTTCCCTCAGGGAGGAAGCATGCGTTGTCCAGGTGACGTCCAGTGAGTGTTTGGTTGCATCTACTGATGTATCTTTATTCACTCTGAAGGCTTCTGGTGTCAGATATCTCCTGTGTTGTTGGTTTCTCCGTCCGTCCGCCTGCATGATAGAGTCAGAACTAAGAGGTTAAATCATCTCCAATCAGTCCACGTCACACTCCTAAAAAAAGAAAAATAGGCCTCCATATTTCTTTTCAGAGAGACTTCGGAACAATCGGCTGCAATATTTTCCAGGTTATTAATGTTGTAAAAGGCTGCGAATAATATGGGGAGTAATGACCTGTGTCGCAAAGCAATACTGTGTGCGGTGACATTTAAGGCTTTTAATTTGTGTTTCCCGAGGCCCCCTTTTGTCTCCCTCACGCCTCCCCTCTCATTGCACCTACCGTCCTGCTTGTCACACACACACTCTCAAACACACTCGACACCACCCACCCTGGATGATAGGCTTGTATGCATGTCCTGCCCCCCCCTCCTCCATTCACAGCGCCCTCCCTCCCTGCGTCTTGTAAATGCTGTATATTTGGTTTGTTCTGTTTCTGCTGCTAAAGGTTACCGGTGTCAGAGTTCACAAATTGCCTCGGCGCCACCTCTCTCTCTGTGAATGTCGCCCACAGTAGCCGAGAGCGGTGGCAGTAATTACCAATACAGTGCCGGGTGACTCGCCGACTTGTGTGTTTGTACTCTCATGCATACGTTTAGTCCGGTACACGGAGGAGAGGCCGGCAGGCGGAGACGACTGGAAGTTCACGCAGATTTTCAGCGACTTATTTGGACCGAATTATCTTCAAGGTTCAATAAACTTTATCTTAAACGTTGAGGCTGTTTTTCAGTTTGAAAAGAAACAAAAATCAAATAATTTTTATCTCAAATATCTCAGCAAGTACTGGATGGATTGTGACTGAATGGGGCTTGGATGTCCATGTTGTCCTCTGGATGAATCCACTAATCAAATCCAGTAAAAACATTGTAACTTCAAGATGAAGTGGCACAATCATTTCACAGAGATTCATGGTTCCCAGAAGACGTATCGGAATTACTTTGTTTTAGCTCCACCACAAGGTTGTCTTTTAAAGTTTCAAGTGAAACATCATGACGGCTACTTGGTGGAGTATCTTGAAATTTAGCTCAGATGTTCATGTTCCCCAGAGGATGTATCTTAAAGAAACTGGTTACCATCTGACTTTTCTTTTAGCGCTACCAGCAAGTCAAAGTTTGAACTAAGATTGTCTCAAGATTTACTTAATGAATTCTCAATAGAAATTTGGTCCTCATGTTCCTGTTCCCCAGAGGATGAATCCTGTAGACTTTGGTGACACATATCGTCACATATCGACGTATCGACATACAGTCTCTTTCAAAATAAAAGTGTTGGTACAACACTAGAAATTTCTGGGGTTTTTTTTCCTTCAACAACAAGCACACGCGCTTTCGTTCAGCCAACACACATGCGGTTGGGTTTAGGAAAAAAAGAACAGGCTTTGGCTTTACAAGGCGAGTGTTGTTCCACCCGTCCACCACCCTCCTGCCACCCTACTTTGACTTCCGCCGCCTTAACTTGCATTGTTTTCCCGCCGCATTTTGCCCTGACACTGCTGGGTGCTGTTAAACAATAACGGTGACTGGCTGCGTATCATTGCAACATGAAAGGCGACTTTTCTCGTCGGTGTCTGTTGCCGGAAGTCACTGACCAAGTGCTGCATTATGACAGTGTTGTTTGTTTTTGTATAAAAAAAACAACTTTGTTGCTTTCGTGTTTGTGTCTACTTGATTGATCTCTGGTCTCGACCATCTCTTGAGGGAAATATCTTTCTCTTTACCTGCTGAATGCTCTGTTGTGTTCTCCAGGTAGTCTTTTAGTTTGATGATGGAGCTGCTGAGAGCAGCACAGACTCAGCTGGGAGGGGAGGCATTCAGAGTAAAACTGTGTTGTGGGAGTGGTCCTCGACTTGCACAGCCTAATGCCCCCCTCATTTTATTCATTAGCTGCCGCGGCGCGCCGGGTCAGCGTGCAGCATTTAAATCCAGAAACAGCGTTTAATTTAGAAGAGGCAGGGCCTTTCTGGATTGTTGGTTTCCATAATTGTCAAGCAGCCAAACCCGCCTCCCCCTGAAAACAGAGAATCATGGGAATTTAATTATGATGGGATTCTTGCTCTTGACCCTGCAGGGCTCAACCGGCGCTTGATGGGTGGGCTGTCGGTGTAAGACCCAGGAGCCTCCAAATACACTCTGTAAAATCATCACTCTGCATTGTGATCAATTTGTCCTTCATCAGACACATTTTTATACACTGTGTTTTCATTTTTCGGCATATGGCGAGCACCTAACCTTCAGTGTGGAAGCAGGAAGGTGCAAATCTGACTGTCCTTTCATACTTTGATTTCTAGTCCTTTTTGTCTTTCTTACACAGATCAGATCTGATCAAATTAAAGTCATGTTGTGGGCTTGCTGAAGTTTGAAGTAGAAGTTTTGTTGTGTTGTTTAGCATAAAAAGATTTTCTAAATCATGTTGTATTTGTGGGGAAATGTGTCCAGATAAAGACAAGTGTTTGTCTGTGAATGCTGCGAGTTATAGTGAAGCTGATTTGCGTGTATCGCCAGTCAGCCTGTAAATACGACTTTTGTCCATATCGCCCAGCCTTACTTTTCACTCCGTTTTTGACTTGGATAAAAAGGTTATCAACAAATCTGTTTAGTCAAATTTCAAAGATGACTTTTTATTTTGTCTTGAGTTGTTTTCTTTGTGGGGAAAGTTTGTTGATCGTCATGGAACAGATATTTCCCATCATATTTTTCATGTAAAGCTGCCACTTTAAAATAAAAGTCTGATTTAACCTTGAGCCATTAACCAGCCCCTGTAAACAGTAGTTTTAATTAACATCAACTAATCAGACTCAGCCCATCAGCAGCCCGAAGCAGCCGAGAGATGAAAATGATCTTCAGCAAAGGAAACTTTGGTCAGCAAAGGTGTTTTCAATCTCTTTATCCTGGAAGTGGAAGGGTTTCTCAGCCGGTCGTTTGGCCCCGGGGCTCTTCCTTCCATCCTTACCTCCCGTCCTTCCTCTCCTCGGACAAGGCCATTGATTATCCAGAGCGGAGCCAGAGGGGAACTTCGGCTCCGGTGCTCTGAGACGCTCCCAATTAGCCAAATGACTGGAGTTGAGGAAGAGCAAATGGTCGTTCCCTCGCGGGCCAGCCGTGACCGCTCTCCGACTGATTAAACCTCTCATCTTTTCACTGCTTCACTCCCGGCGCACGTCATGAAACTGCTGCTTCCAGAAACGCTCGCCCAAAAGTGTCATGAGTGATTACCGACCTCCATGTTGAGATCTTGGCGCTCTGCACTGCTTTGGACGTATATATGTGGAGTAGAAGAAGAGAAAGATGCTTTGTGTCATTTTACATTCGTGGAACAACATTTCTGAGAGATCTAACCTCCTTACATGCTTCTGTTGAACCTGAAGAATCCTGGGAATTATCAGCCGTGCTGCAGGCCGTCCTTTGATTAAGTGAGCCCCCCCCCCCCTAATTGTAAACAGAAGCTGGTTGTAGTCTGATCTGGTGTGGTGATGATACCGGCTCTCAGACATGCCCCTGCTTCACCTCCACTTCCCATCGTTTCTGCGGTTCGGTAACAGTTTCCAAATGTGCACAAACACTGAGAACCAGCTTGATGTTGAAGCATTTAAGGTGAACATTTTTAAACTTGTGACAAAGCATTGCTGCTCAGCCCTGAGTCCAGAGGAAAATGTTGGCATTGTACGTTTCTGAAAAGTATGTTTTGGTTTTTACATTTATTACAAATCATATCAACCCCCTGGAAGTGACGTAGTATATGAGGTGACTTTGTCTTCGGGAGGTGGAGGGAATGGTGGATGCCGTGTCATCTTGGCGAGATGCGTGCCAAGATGCAGACCAGTGTTCAAGACCAACAAACAATGAAAGTGGTTTTGATTTAGGGAGTCATTGCTGTGTTTCCTGTTGGGATTGTGGCACAAAAACAAACAAACAAAAAATAAAACCTGTTGTCTCTTATCAAAACATTGCTGCGTTTTCTGCCAGGATCATTACGAGAGATGGCTCTTTTCACCTAGACATTACTCTGTTTTCGTAGTGCCCTTAAAAGTGGCATTTTCTGCTGGGATTGTGGCACTAAAAACATTGTCGTTTTTTTTATCCAAAAAATCGCTGCTTTTCCTGCCGGCGGGATTTTTCATGACCATAACCAGGTGTTTTTCTTTTGCCTAAACCTAACCACATGTTAACCACAGTGTTGTTAAAACATGACGTTCCAATGTATCCGTTACATAACACTGTACACATTGTAACATATGGGTAGTTTGCAGAACTGTACAATGGCAATAGTTTTTGTGGTGACTGGTTTTTCTGCCTGGCGTTTTCGTTGTGATTATCAGAGACAGAAAGGTGAAACATCTCATATCATGTCAGCATTAATTCTAGCACTTTGGTCGTCTTTTAAACGTTTACCCTGATATATGACCGATCTTGAGCTTTAAAGTTCAGTCTGGACACCTTTAACGTGTCAATACTTCAGGCCTTCTCCAGCTGTTTTAAAGAAGTAGAGTTTGGTAGACAAACACATGCAGGCAAACGCTGTCTAATTAACTCCTGATTGTCCCATTAACCTCTGAGGGGGCTCTGGGTAACAAATCCATATGTCCTCCCTCCAGCAGGCCCTGATTGTAATGACTGACCTCACTGGCGGAGGGGGCACAGGGCCCTGTAATTTGGGTGACATCCTGGCTTCAGGGTGAGGTCACCTAGAGGGTCAGAAGAGGAGAACAGGTGTCCTTCAGTCCATCAGATATGAAGCTTCGTACCAGAACGTACAGACGCATGAAATCTTGCTGACTAATGACCTTTCTGGTCAACTAACGTTTGGTCAACTGTGAGAACGCGACCCTGACAAAACGGTCAGTGAGCCAGTTTTAAGACTTAGGATTGAAGGTGAACGCTGACTTTTAATCACTCGTCTTTTGTACCAGTTTGTTCTTTATTTCAGCTGTTTAAAGCCTCCATCGTTGCTGCGTATTGGTTCGAAGCTCTGAAAAGTAAATTGTGACATAAAATTTAATGACATTAATTTGGGGCCAAACATCATATTGAAATGTTTAAATTAATGCTGCAGAAAGGTGCTGGAATAACGTTTTTCATGACACACTCTAGTCTTGGCTTTGAGTCAAACTTGTGATGTGTCTGCTTGAGATTTGAACATGTTTTAAATTTAGTGGCAGCAGCCCCCCAAAACCAGAACTGTCCTCCTGAAGTGTCTTTGAACGAGACACTGTGCCTCTGGATGAAAGCGTGAACCAAACGGCTGAGGTGAAACATGGCTAATGTTGTTGAATGTCGTTCTTCCACTTAATCTGAATCTCTTCTGTCCAACAGAACAAGAGGAGAACTTTGAGTTCACCATCGTGTCGCTGACGGGCCAGACATGGCACTTCGAGGCCACTTCGTATGAGGAGCGCGACGCCTGGGTTCAGGTCATTGAGAGCCAGATCCTGGCCAGCCTGCAGTCCTGCGAGAGCAGCAAGAACAAGGTGAGCAGAGTCCGCCCCGCTTTAAACTCTATTCTGAAGTCTGGTGTGCAGCTCCTGAAACATCTGAAGCATTGTTGTAGAGTTGGTGTTATTGATCGTGGAATTTTAGAGACCGAATATGTTTAAAAATAGAACAGATTATTATTAATGCATTTGAACTACTCAGGAACTCATTCGTTGTGAGTCAGTGGTCCAAGGTCAAGGTAACTGTGACCTTTTGTCCAACTTATTCTTGTGAACGCGATATCTCAAGAACAACTTGAGGGAGTTTCCTCAAATTTGGCATTGCTGTCCACCTCGAGTCACAGATGGTCTGATAAAAATTTGGTGGTCAAAGGTCAAGGTAACTGTGACCTTTTGTCCATCCTATTCCTGTTAACAAGATCCCAAGAACACTATGAAGGAATTTCTGTAAATTTGGCCTGAATGTCCACCTTTAGTTTTGAATGAACTTTGAACCCCACTTATTCTCATTAATGCAATATTTCAACGACACTTGAGGGAATTTCGTTAAATTTGGTGCAAATGTCCACTTGTATTCAAGAATTGAGTGTTTTGAAGTTGGGTGTCAAAGATCAAGGTAACTGTGACCTTGTCTAATTCTCATGAATGCGATATCTCAAGAACAACTTGAGGGAGTTTTCTCAAATTTTATTTGAATTTGGTGGTCAGAGATCAAAGGTCACTGTGACCATGACAAAACAGCAACGTGGTAATTCTAGATTTATTTTGCATTGAAAATCCAATCATAAATGTCACAAATTGCAATAATATAAACATAAAGCAGTAAATCAGTGTTACATCGTCTCAAGTGTCGGACGTTGTGATTCGGTAAGTGTATTTTTTGTTGTCTTACCAGACTGTTGTAGCTGTTTTATTATTTATCTTTACACACTCAGTCATTTGATTTCCTCCATGTCACCCAGCCATCGCAAATAAACAGGACCTTTAACTTCACACGCACACACACACACACACACACACACACACACACACACACACACACACACACACACACACACACACACACACACCGTCCTCACTTACCTGTTCACACACACAAACACACACTTTCATTCACATAATTACAGAGTGGTAATTACTGCAGCTCGGCTTTCAGCTTCAGCGTTGCCATTTTCCACCTGCCCACATGCAGCTCTGAGTCCAGACCTGCTGTGTTTACGCCTCAGGCTCTCAGCCTTTTATTGCCCCCCAAAAAACACCAGCCACCCCCCCACTACCTCCCTCCCCCACTCCGTTTGTTTGCTGTTATTCCTCTGTTCCACGACATCAGTGGATTCGGCCTGAAACAGCAGAGACGTCTGTTCTCACCTGCTCGACTCTCAGTTACACGTTTAATCCGGAATAAACTTTGATCTGTAAATTTAGTGATTAACGGTGGAAGAAGCACTCAGATTAATTACTTTACTTAAAGTACAAATACCACAGTTTAAAAATATTCTGTTAAAGGTAAACATCCAAGTATGAGAAGTGAAAGTACTCATCATGCCGAATGACTCCATTCAGAGTGTTTTATTATTTTGTTTTTGTTACAATGAAAGTATTTTCAGTGTTGTCATTCGTCAGTTTGGAGCCAGTTATTTGTATTTTGTATACTGCTGTGTAGATTAGTATTATTAAACTGTATCATAAAATGTAAAATAGAAATACCACCAAAATTATTGGATAAATATAGTGAAGTAAAAAGTACAATATTTGAGTTGAAGTACAGAGAAGCAAAATATGGAAATATTCAACTATTAATTGATCTGTGCCAAAATTGTACTTACATAGTTTATAGTTGTTACATTCCACTAATGTCATTAACTTAATTGAGAATTTAGGGACGTAGCTAACCACAGATTATTTCCGTCAATAAAAGATTCATTGTTTGAGTCTATAAAATGTCGGAAAATACAAAAAATCTAAATTAAATTTAAGTTTATTCATTAATTTATTTATTGATGTTGACTTTGTTCTCATAGATTTAGGAATTATTCTCGTAGATCCATGACTGAATTCTTGTAAAATTATCGTATATTTATTTACTTTTTTTCTTGTAACATTATGACTTTATTCTTGTAGACTTACAACTTTTTTCTTGTAATGTTATGTTTTTGTCCTCTTAGATTTACAACTGTATTCTCATAGATTTGTGGCTTAACTCTCGGAGATCTATGACTTTATTCTTGTAACATTTTGACTTTATTCTTATAATATTACGACTTAATTCTGGTAGATTTACAACTTTATTCTCGTTATTCACGACTTTATTCTTGTAATTTACCACCTTATTCTCGTAGAATTATGACTTCAATCACGTAATTTATAACTGTATTTTCGTAGATCTAGGACTTCATTTTTGTAGATTTATAAATTAATTTTCAAAATCTAAGATTTATTTTTGTTAACATGGTCCTAATCCTCATTCATAGACTAACCTCTGAAAGAAAATCATGAATATTAGTGTGGTTGTACTCATATATAAATCTGTCTGTTTTCCTTTAGTCTCGTCTGACAAGTCAGACGGAGGCCATGGCTCTGCAGTCCATCAGAAGTATCCGAGGAAACAGTCGCTGTGCCGACTGTGAAGCCCAGAGTGAGTATCAAACCCGTCTCTACAGTCGCTAACTTATCATGGAGTCATCTGCTCCTCTGGGTGGAAACATCACCCAAAATTAAATACATGATAGTGGTTACATTTGGGACGTCTGTATTTGGGATGTTTTTGCAAAATATTTTGTGCTAGAGTCGCTAACATTCTAGTCAGCCAGGAGATGCTAATGCTAACTAAAGAAGGATAATATTGCTTCTGTTAGCTTGATTGCTAACAGGATAGTACCTTTATCAAAGTTTTGTCAAAGCTAACAAATGATAATTATCTGAAGAAGTTGTTTTTCATACATATCAATATGTTCGCCTCCGTCTCACTGCTGATCCAGACCCGGACTGGGCGAGTCTGAACCTCGGGGCCCTGATCTGCATCGAGTGCTCGGGCATCCACAGGAACCTGGGGACGCACCTGTCCAGGGTCCGCTCTCTGGACCTGGACGAGTGGCCGCTGGAGCTCATCAAGGTCATGTCGGCCATTGGAAACGAACTCGCCAACAGCGTGTGGGAGGCCAACGCACAGGGACGCCTCAAACCTGCACCGGATGCCAGCAGGTAGGAAACTACAGACCAGTTATTGACGTTATTAGAAGGGAAAGCAGTCAATTCTCCACCTGTCCAGACCTCTCTGTCTGCTGGGTAATAGTGTGAGGAGGCGAGGCGGGTGTTTTAGTATCTGCAGGGTGACAGACTGAGAGTATTTGTCACATTTGCGACCATGGAGCACCAGTCTAACTTGTAAATATTAATAATATGTGGACTGGGGAGCTGTTAGTTTGTTTTCAGCTCAGACGTTTAACAGCTGCTGCAACACTTTACTGCTAACTGCTAACAGCTAACTGTTGACCATAAGCAAAAACACTGACACTTCAGAATAAAAGCACCAGTGGCTCAGCTTTAATTTCATTTTAACAGTTTTTTCAGCTTTATTATAACAATATTGTTTATCGGCTGTATCGCTCTGACCTGCTTCAACCATCAAAACATCACATTAATTTTCTCAGTATTGGACTGATTGATTGATGGACTAGTGGTTTCAGCTGGACTGAATGAACTGAATTTAATTCATATCAAATCATCAGATTTTATGATCTCCTTATATGTGTAAAAATCTGAACATGCACAGTAGCTGCAGCTGTCACATTACTGCAGTGCAGTACCTCAGGTATGTAGCACTCTGTCAGTGCAGTGCACACAGCTGCAGATAGGGGGCAGCGCTCCTCACAGCGGGACGTGTTGATATTGACAGAAGTGAAGTGTGTGTGTGTGTGTGTGTGTGTGTGTGTGTGTGTGTGTGTTGTCTTGTAGACTACAGGGGATAGTAGTAACAAATGGGTGAACTTTAGCGTGACGTTGGTGTTGATCAGTGTGTACCTGTGTGTGTGTGTGTGTGTGTGTGTGTGTGTGTGTGTGTGTGTGTGTGTGTGTGTGTGTGTGTGTGTGTGTGTGTGTGTGTGTGTGTGTGTGTGTGTGTGTGTGTGTGTAATTATCGGCCGTTGCAGCTTTGGGAAGCCAGCAGCCATCATAACAAATTAGAGCTGACTGCCATCCGCATAAAGATCGACTTCCCCGTCCTCCCCCTGCACTCACCCCCCCCCACGCTCATTAGTCAACAGAAGCACCTTATAATTACTCCCCACATGACACCCCCCCCAACATACACACACACACACACACAGTGTATACTGATATGCTCACAAACACATTTTAACCCTACAAGACACAATGAAACACACATAACTGTTAATACTACACACACACACCAGTAATGTGACAACGCAGCGGTGAAAGAATCACTCCGACCATTGACTTCAGTTAAAGTATCAAGACTGCACCATGGACAGCTCTGCATTATACTGAAGTAAAAACACTGACAGTATCAGTGCAAAATATACTTCAAGTAACCAGAGTGAAAATACAGTTAAAAAACAACATATAAAACAAATACCACAAAAAAACTATAAAACAGTATGAAAACATACAAAATCAACACATACAACACAGTATGAATACAATAAAATAGTAGAAAAACAGGACAAATACCCTGTACAAGAGTAAAACTAAACACATAAAACACAGTATAAATACAAAAAAAATAAATAAAACACGTACAAATACACTAAAATCATAGAAAAACAGTACAAATAACCCCAAAACCCATGTAAAGGAGTACAAAAAACAGCTGACACAGTACAAATAGAAAAGAAAAGAAAAGTACAGTCCAAATTCCCCAAAAACCCTTGTGAAATATTTAAAAAAAAAACATGTAAAGCACAGTACGAGTACAAAAAATGCATACAACACAATATAAATACAAGAAAAGAAAACACATAAAATACAGCACAAATACAAAAAACATACACAACACAATACAAGAAAAAAAGTAAAACATAGTACAACTACGTTAAAATTATTGAAAAACAGTACAAATACCGCCAAGAAATAGGTAAAACATAGTACAAGTAGAAATACAACAAAATTGCATAAAACAAAGTACAACTATAATTATAAAAAATATATTCTTATATATATATATTCTTTATATATTCTTTATTCATAATCTGAATCTGCAAAGTTACTGAAGCTTTGAAACCAATGTCATGCAGTAAAAAGTAAAATATTTACGTCTAAAATGTCGTCAGAAAATGGAAATAGTTGCATTGAGCGCGTCAGACTTTACTTTGTTGAACATGCGTTAGTGTTGTTGTCTTGTTGTAAATGTAACCCGCCAGGCCGCTGTCAATCCCAGACATCATACTTGTCTTTCAGAGGCTGTGGGTGGCTGAATTTTAAAGCAACAGTGATCATATTTATTATCCTATGAAACTAGAAGACCTGAGGGACCCAGCGCCACCATGTCACGTTACCTTCTCAGCTTCCCTGATTTGAATGTTTAGAATTTCTGGTTGTGCCACTCAGGTTTTTAATCGAATCGAATGAATTAAAAAAAGGTCATAGAATTATTAAAATGGACACAATCACATGAACAGGAAGTTGGAGGAGGTAAAGACAGAAAAAGGAAAAGGAGCAACACAAAGGAAAAGAAGGTATAGAAGGAGAGAAATGATGAAAGGGGGGATTTATGGAGGTGAAACGACAAACAGCGAGCCACTTAAGGAATGGACTGATAAATACTATCGACAGGGCACAGGGGGGGGAGGGTGGAGGGGGGGAGATGGAGCGGCGGTGGAGCGTGGCGGGTTAATTGAGATAATATTGACCTCCTTCTCTAATCTCTTCAGGGGGAAACATGCTTCAGATTCATAAATAAATAGGAACATGAGCAACAATAAAAGCATTAGTGGTCTGACGGAGGAGGGCTAATGGCACATCAATACTCACACATCGCTCACTGTGTGTTTCTGTGTGTGTATATGTGTGTGTACTTGGACTGCGTTTCTCTTTACTCTGTGTGACTGCAGCCAACTCTTTACACCTATGTGTGAATGTCAGCGAAGAACAATCAGCTCCAACTCAGCCGACAACAGGAGAATACCGCGAGGACTGACAGTACTGCATGAATACAGACATGTAGTTTATGTACACAGAGTACACACGTACTGCTGGATTAGACAGGTACAAAACAAGACCTGAAATATATTCTGTCTACTGGCATCTAACAACTAAAGAAATCCTTAATTTTATAACAGAATTACTCTATAAAGTCATAAAATATATATTCATTTCCTACTTTATTAAAGTTCCGAGTATTTTACAATGTGGTAAGATACAGTACAAATACCAAGGAAAAAATATGTAAACAATAAAATTGTATTGAACACAGTGCAACTATAATAAAACCATGGAAACAGTACAAATACCTAATGAACCTTTACAAAACTGTACAAATGTAAGACAGAAAACATGTAAGACACAGTTTGAATACAAAAACAACACATATAACAGTTAAAATTTAAAAACATGTAAAACACAGAACAAAAAAGGAACAGTACAAATACAAAAAAAAACACATAAAACAGTACAAATACCAAAGAATCTGAAAGACAAACATGAAATACAGTACAAATACAACAAAATGTAAAACATAGTACCAAAACCAAAAAACACGACGCAATGCAAATATTTAAAAAATGTAATACTAAGCTAAAAAAACAAAAACATGTGAACACAATAGAAATACAAAAAATCCATGTAAAAGCAGGTAATGTACAGTACAATTACCATAAAAAACATAAAACACAGTACAACTACTTAAAAAATGTAAAATACAGTACAGATACCAAAGAAACACTTTTTTTTTTTTTTTTACATTTCTTCAATGTGTAAAACATAGTAAAGATACCAAAAAGTCATGTAAAACAAGGTACAACTACCAAAACAACCACATGTAAAACATACTATAAATAAAATACATGAAAACATTGTACAAATACAAATAAACCCCACATAAAGCAATACAAAAATTATATAAAATACAGTACAAATACCAAAACAATCATGTGAAAAGGAGTAAAAAAAAAGTAGAACAGAGTACAAAGACAAAATGAATGTAAAACAAAGTCCAGGACCAGAAGATCATTTAAAACACTGTGGAAATGCCAAAAGAAAAAGCCATCTTACAAATACAGTAAAACACGTAAAACATAGAAGCAAAAAAATGTGAAACGCAGTAGAAAACGTAGCTGCAGTTTGTCGACTCACATTAACATTAACGAGCAGCACTGTGACAGAAGGAAACCAGATACAGTTTGATCTCACACTGAGTTTTTCTTGTTACACTTTGCATCAAGATTTTGGTTCAATATTTTTCTATACTTGAACAGAAACATAACTTTCTGTTCCTTGACGTAAACGTATCCCTGCATCCGCCTCACACACACACACGCGCGCACACACACACGCACACACACTGTGAGGGAGGGAGGCGTGGAGGTTTTATGACAGCTTTATGGAGTCCCAGTGACGGTCTATGAAATGATATGTAGACGCCGTGTCACCGAGGTTACGTTCACTCAACACTCGCAGCTCCACCTTAAATCACAACCTGCGAGACGTCGACAAGCAGCAAAACATACGAGGCTTAAAATACATGTAGATAAACAGTGAGTGTTATTATCATGTGATGCACCTCAAGTACTGGACTGGTGTTGTTAAAACATTGTCAATCTAATGCATTTGTGGAATGTAACTAAGTACATTTACTCAAGTACTGTACTTAAGTACAGTTTTTGAAATACTTTACGTGAGTGTTTTCATTTTATGCCACTTTAAAATTCTCCTGCACTACATTTACCTGACATTTATAGTTACTTTTGATTTAACTTAACATGAGATACGAGATGATGCAGTGCTATACCTGCGATGTACCCAGTAATACACAAAGTTTCTAAAACTGACATGTAAAATAAATACAAATACATGTATTTGTCAGTGATTGAAAAAGAATTTAAAAAAATTGGCAAGGACACAAAAAACACAGTACACATACAAAAAAACGTAACACAGTAGAAATACAAACAACGTAACACAGTACAATGCAAAAAAACAACAAAATTCATTGTAAATACAAAAAAATTAAAACACAACACAATATAAAAAACGTAACAGAACAAATACAAAAAAAATGTAATGCAGTACAATGCAAAAAACAAAATGTAAAATACAGTACATTTTATTAAAAAAATAAAACAGTACAAATATCAAAAACAGCATAAAATACAGTACAAATATTAATAATTTAAAACTGACCACAAAAGTAATAAAATATGTTTAACAGTACAAATACCAAAAACGTGTAAAACTTTAGCGAAACACATTGGTGCATTGTAACTATACACGTTAACTTAAGCACTGAACTGAATCTTGAAATACTTGAGTGTTTCCATCTCTGCTACTTTAAACTTCCACTCCACATCTCATCTGTCTACTGTTACAACTTTTCCTGAAGTTGTAACGTCCAAAGTTTTAACATCAGACGTCTTTTCCTAAACATTTTGTCCATCCAAAGTTTCATCTTAACAAAAACTGCAGTACCTTTATTAAACTTCTAATGTCACTTTTTGCATTGAAATGCTTTTATTTTTGAAATATGTGCAGGAAGCGTTGACATAGTTTTGGCAGCAGATGAATGAAGAACATAAAACAAAATCACTGACAAAGCCAACAGCAGGTCAACGTCTCGATCCGTGCCTCCTTGGTTTCTTCTTCTACTGTTAATCTTTAACAAACAAGGAACAAAACACAAAGCACTTCCTGTTCTCAAGGAACGGGCCGTCGTGAATCATCAACGGAGCAAGGAAAAATGGTTGTTTTATTCATCTGTAGATTGAGATTGTCTTTCAGAAAACGTCTGATAAAAGACACGACGCATTTGTCAAAGTTCAGCAGCAGGACTCGCTCGTGGAGCCATACTCAGACGCGGAATTAAATTATTAAACTGTCGTACAGGAAAAACATTTTGTTCATCACCTTTATATTTCCAAAATCAGACCCTTATCTTATCTGTAAGCTCCGAGCTGTGACTGAAAACCTGCCTTAAAGAAGCAGCAGAAGAAGAGGAGCTGGAGGCTGAGGTATGGGGGGAAAGGCGGCTTTGTCCAGGCGGCAGGAGAGATGGGAGGGGGGAGGCGGGGGGGGAGGCTGATGGATGGAAAAATGCCTTCCTCTCGTGGTCTCTCAAGTGAGTAATAGAGGCCGAAATTTCATTTTGCAAGTGGCTGATTTAATGATCCAAAGGGTAATTAATGGCCTGATTATCTTAATGTTAAATATGGCCAGCAGCAATTACACTGACCTCCTGTCTGTCAAGGTCTGGCCCCCCACTCCGCCTCCCAATTAGGTCCTGTTTGGAGGTTCAGGGAGGCGGGGGAGGGGGGTGGAGGGAAAAAAGGGATGGTTGGAGGATGGAGGGAAGGAAAACAGGAGAGGGTGTGAAGGAAGCAGGAAAAGGAGGACGAACAGATGGAGGTGGATATTTCAGGACTGAAAAAGGGAAGGAGAGGAAGAGGATGGATATGAGGAAAGGAAGGAGAAGGTGGTGCATCAGTATTAAACACTTCCATTTCTTCCTCTCCTCCACGCTCCTCCTCGCCTCCCCTGTCGACTTCCCGCTCGGACCGGAGGGAGGAATAATGTTCGGAGAGATCGCACCTCGCCTCCGCCTCGCCGCCCCCGTCCAATGAGATATGTGACAGGGCCGAGCCCCGCCATCTCCAACTGTTGTCATCATCTCTTTATCTCCCCCCACCCTTTCCCTCTCATTTCAACCCCCTGTTCATCCTCCTCCTCGTCCTCCTCCTCCTCCCCGTGCTTCTGCCCTTAGCGACGGCCGGTCCAGGTCTCATTAATGTCAGTGGGTCTCAGGAGGGGATACTGTCGCCGCTAATTGTTTTAGGGCTGCAGTTCACGCCCGCTCAGCGCCATGATGCTTCATTATGAGGAGAGATACTTGTTGACACACGTCCCTCGCAGTGCTGAGGACAGGGGACAGCGAGCTAGGCTGCGGAACTGCGAGGGGAGGTTGCAGCGTGGTGGAGCTCCATGGCGCCACGGGGATCCTGTTAGAAGTATTTCTGATACAAACCACCAAAAGACTCATCCTCTAAACGTTCCCATTAACCCCTGGCCGCCCGCGGTCAGCCGTCATCACCTCAGCTGGCGCAGTCGCCCGGTGCCGCACCCCAGCTGATGCCACCGCTGAAGGGGCTGCTAAGTTTGGGCGCGCTGCCCATCGTGGAGCGCCCACAGGGGCCTCACTGGCTCGGCCAGCAGCGCTGCTGCAGCACCCTCGGTGCTGGGTACTTGGTGCTGCGGCTCATTGTTTTAATTATCTGTCGAGTGGCGCGTCAACACCAGCACCCAAGGCCTGCTCGGGCTCTGTTTGACGCAACGTGTTAGCAGGCCTGAGCGGACAGCAAGTGACAGTGCTGCTAATCCGGCCTCCTGGCCGCCGGACTGGGGAGGTTGTTGGCGGTCGTGTGCCTCCGTCCCCTGGGCCTCCTGTGTCCTCGCACTCCCGCCCTCTCCTCCTGCCAGTCGCTGACCTTTGGCAGTCTGTCGTGGAGCATCTCTGCCTGTTTGTGTTTACATCTGTGCATCTTTGTTTTATTCTCTGCTGTCCGCTCCGTCCAACGCCGAGCTCAGCCAGAGACAGCCATAGAAAACCTGGAGAGGTGATGATGGAAGAAAAGAAAACTGTAGTGTTAGGTGTTTCCAACCAGTGGTTATTCAGACCTTGTTGGCGTTAAGATACAGTACCTTTTTTTCTCCCCTTACTTTGGTTGCTAAGGTCCTCTGCACAACGCTTTAACCAACTTTAAGAAATTCCTTAAGTATAAGAAAAAGAAAAGGAGAAAAACTTAAAGTCCAGCTCAGACCAAAGATTCGAGATGAAACCATTTCAGAATGTTGCAGAGAAAAGTGTCAGCGGTGTGAACTGGCCGGTCTGAGCTCGACTCAAGCTGGCTGATGGTGTCACCTGACACTCAGCTGGTCAAATGGCCGGCGGCTGGTTTTAAAGCATGTCACCTGTTTCAACAGCCAATCAGCTTGTAGTGAAGTCTGAAAAGCTGCAAATCAGATCAGGAGTACAGAGAGTTGTTGACTAGAGATGATGCACCGTCTCATGGTGGTCACTTCCTGTCAACGTTACAGATCAGAAGCACAGAGAGTTGTTGACTAGAGATGATACGCCGTCTCATGGTGGTCACTTCCTGTCAACGTTACAGATGAGAAGCACAGAGAGTTGTTGACTAGAGATGATACGCCGTCTCATGGTGGTCACTTCCTGTCAACATTACAGATGAGAAGCACAGAGAGTTGTTGACTAGAGATGATACACCGTCTCATGGTGGTCACTTCCTGTCAACATTACAGATGAGAAGCACAGAGAGTTGTTGACTAGAGATGATACGCCGTCTCATGGTGGTCACTTCCTGTCAACGTTACAGATCAGAAGCACAGAGAGTTGTTGACTAGAGATGATGCACCGTCTCATGGTGGTCACTTCCTGTCAACATTACAGATGAGAAGCACAGAGAGTTGTTGACTAGAGATTAGGGATGTTCGATATTGGCTTTTTTACCGATATCCGATATACCGATATTGTCCAACTCTTAATTTCCGATACCGATATCAACCGATACCGATATATGCGGGTCCCCCCCCCCCCTCAGAAAAAAAAATAAAAGAAAAACTAAATCATTTTAGGCAACTAACATTACACATGTTACAAACAAACAAAGATATCTCAAAAACTATACACCACATCTCTCATATTTTGACATTTTGAGTGAGAGGAGAAGTAGCTGAAGAGTTTGATGTATAATATGTGCATACTGTGTAAAAGTTGTGTCATTAAAAAAGTAAAAACCGATACCGATAATTTCCGATATTACATTTTAATGCCAATATCGGCCGATAATATCGGACATCTCTACTAGAGATGATACGCCGTCTCATGGTGGTCACTTCCTATCAACGTTACAGATCAGGAGCACAGAGAGTTGTTGACTAGAGATGATACGCCGTCTCATGGTGGTCACTTCCTGTCAACGTTACAGATCAGAAGCACAGAGAGTTGTTGACTAGAGATGATACACCGTCTCATGGTGGTCACTTCCTGTCAACGTTACAGATCAGAAGCACAGAGAGTTGTTGACTAGAGATGATACACCGTCTCATGGTGGTCACTTCCTATCAACGTTACAGATCAGAAGCACAGAGAGTTGTTGACTAGAGATGATACGCCGTCTCATGGTGGTCACTTCCTGTCAACGTTACAGATCAGAAGCACAGAGAGTTGTTGACTAGAGATGATACGCCGTCTCATGGTGGTCACTTCCTGTCAACGTTACAGATCAGAAGCACAGAGAGTTGTTGACTAGAGATGATGCACCGTCTCATGGTGGTCACTTCCTGTCAACGTTACAGATCAGAAGCACAGAGAGTTGTTGACTAGAGATGATACGCCGTCTCATGGTGGTCACTTCCTGTCAGCGTTACAGATCAGAAGCACAGAGTTGTTGACTAGAGATGATACGCCGTCTCATGGTGGTCACTTCCTGTCAACGTTACAGATCAGAAGCACAGAGTTGTTGACTAGAGATGATACGCCGTCTCATGGTGGTCACTTCCTGTCAACGTTACAGATCAGAAGCACAGAGAGGTGTGGTCGTGGTCACTTCCTGTGAACCAGCAGGCTTTTAGAACGTTGCAAGTCGTTCCTGTTTCAGCTTGTCTGTCAACAGACTTTGGTCTGAACTGGGCTTCAGGGAGAAGACTTGAGGATGTTTTGTGCAACTGATTGTATTTTAAGAAAACCTTTACTCAGAATTAAAGGAAAATCTTCACCCTTGATGTCTAGTTTTGTCAGGCAAAGGTGAATAATCTGTAGAATCTGTCGATAAGAAAAAAAGTCTGGCTGAGGGGATGATGTTATCCTGAATATAGTACTGTGTGTCTACAGTTACACAGATATTTAAGCTTCACATAAAGCAGCATTTAGCATCAGACCACATCTCTCAGTCATCATGTACTGGAGGCTGTTCCCCCGAGGCTAATCAGCACCTAAATTGACATAATTCTTCATCAACTTTTCTGGGAATAACTGAAACTTTAAATCGACTCAACATGACGTCAACAGGACGGATATGTTTGAGTAAAATGAGCCTCATCCCAAACAGAAACTGGCAAACGAGACAGATTATTAACGCTACATTTTTTCTTAACTCTAAAAGTGAAAGTTTCAGATCAGTAAAACGCCGTCAGTAGGAGGTTAAATCTGTCCGAGGTGATGACTGTAGCAGAGATGTTCGAGTTGGGGTCAGTGTGCAGCGTGAACAATAGGACAAGGTAGAGATGTGTTGGCACTGGGGCACCACACCTTAATTAGACAGCAGAAAAATGAGCAGCTAAAGGATGAGCGTGCAGGGCTTCGTATCGCCGCCACCGCCGCCGCCGCCTCACCACCACACACTTAACAGCGGGCCCCACATGACGAATGCTCGTCCAGTAATAATTCAGCAGCAGGTCTGTCGGCGCTGGGAGCCAGGAGAGGGGAAAGAATAAGGGCCCTTTATGGGAACAGATTAGTCTTGTTCCCCCCTCAGAAAAGGCCAGCGCTAACAGATTTAAAATTAGACCGGGGGCTTTTAATCTGGGGCCGGGGGTGCAGGTGCGGCGGCTGCCCCGACACGGCGGCGGGATTGGGCTCAGGGGACCAGATGGGGCGACCTGGGGGGGAAGGAGGCGGGCAAGGGGCCCACATCACAAGATAATTGCCCCCCAGGGTCAGAGGCAGTGGTGGTGCGTGTGTGTGTGTGTGTGTGTGTGTGTGTGTGTGTGTGTGTGTGTGTGTGTGTGTGTGTGTGTGTGTGTGTCGGGGCGGGGGCTCATCCTCGTACCCCATAAAGCTGTTATGAGCCGCCCTCCCCTCCTGATCCTGTGATCATAACACAGATTGGACTGGTGTGATTTCAGATGGACACGTGGCACTTCAGACATCCACTGCTGCTGTGTGACATCATCAGTGGCAGGTCGTCCTGTTCAGGCTTATTGATACAGCCAGTTAGTCACGTTTAGCCCCGCCCCCAAAGTACCCTATATATGTATTTATCGTCATAAACATCCAGATTGTCCTTTACAAAAACTGATCACGGAACAAGACACATTGGGTTTTGGGTTCAAATATTTGTATTATTATATCAGGATTCAGTTTACCATCAAAATGGTTTTCACATGAGGAATCAGTGAATCGGTTCATGACAGTGAGCACTCCATTCAGAGCCCACGTACATGGCGTGGTAAGAGGTGCAGGTTACACTGCGGTTACGAAGCCAGTTCATAATTTGGTCATAAACGGCCAAGAACAAGGTAAACCAAGAGATCTTTCTTCACCAGAACCAAGTACTTGTGCTGCCTACCCCTAATCTTACTGTCGACCTGTTCTGCATCAACACACAATGCCAAAGGCTTCCCCTGGCGTCAGTTTGGTAACGCTCAAGTGTCAAAATATGGCGAGTCGGGGTGAGATCACGTCGACTCCGTAAGACTCACGTTGTGATAAAGCAAAATCAAGGTGCTCAAAATCCTGTTTCATCATTTCCTTTAATACATTTTTTATATATTTCCCATGAGCTCTGTCTGTGTGTGTGTGTGTGTGTGTGTGTGTGTGTGTGTGTGTGTGTGTGTGTGTGTGTGTGTGTGTGTGTGCGTGTGTTTTGCTTCCTGTGATCCGATTCCGATCTCCGTTTCATCTGCTGTCGGTTAACTAGCCGATCCCGCCTGCCATCTCCGCCATTATTATCTGCAGCCCCTGCTGCTGCTGCTATGAGCCGGCCCCCACGGCCTGCATGTTAAACAGCACACACACACACACATACACACACCACAGAAGAAGAAGAAGCCTCCTGACAGGCAGGGCCAGTGCAAACGTTGAAAAATAATTGGCCCCTACATTCTAATTCATCTGTAAAAGGGAGGCCTTGATTAAATTAGTCCTAATAGACATTATTTTGTACATGACTGCTTCGCCGCCGCGTCCCCTGACTCGCCTAACAAGCCCTCCAATTTACTATTGACATTAAGCTGGCTGACACGAGCCAATCACCGGGGCCACTCATCGTTTGTCATGGCGGCAAGGGTTATGCTAATGCGGGGCTAAAAGCACAAACTAAATGCACATTCTTTATGCCTGAGTCATCAGATTAACCTCCACCTCCCCTCCCCTGCCTTATTTTAATAATGAAGAAATAAATAACGTGACTCTGTCCTCCCGCTCGCCGGCCCCTCGCTCTGCTCCTGCTGAATCTGTACGCCGACGGTTACGTTCACCCCCCCTTCGTCTCACCCTCCTCACCCTTTGGCTAATTGGCTCAGTCGGCAAATTGCTCATACAATAAAGAAGAGGGAGAAAGGGGGTGGAGGAAGCGGAGTCATCCTCGTGTTTGTGGGTAATGTGTTTGGATTGAATGGGATCACGGCGAGCGGCGGCCGGCTGGTAAACATTTGAAACCTTCAGACGCTTCACTTAAGAAACACTGTCTTCTTTTATTTGGGGATTCGGGCTAATTCACTCAGCGTGTTTGCGGCTTTGAAACGAGCCGAGGAGTAAGCGTTTTCTCTCCGTCTCTGCCACGTTTGCTTCGCTCCGCCGTCCTGTGAGTTTGTTTAATGCCGCAGAAATCAAGAGCGTGGAGTCGAGGGAGAGGCGGAGGTTTGTTTAAAGGCTGATTCAGTGAAAGGAGGAAGGAAACAAGGTCAGGTTCCTGCGCATTTAACGAGGAATACTCCGGGTATTCTGGGGGTTTGGTTCAGGTTATTGACAGCAGTCTGTAACATTCACCCAAGAGTGTTAAGAGATAAAATCCTGGACGTGTTTCCAGTGGTCTCGGCACCTGAACACAGTTTCCACAGGAGCACCAACATATGATCACAGCCCACATTAAACGCGACAATATTCTAAGTTTACAGCAGGAAACAGACGACTGAGAATCGCTCAAAATCAAGCAAGATGTTGGCTGACAGTGGAGCGGCGGCAGGTCCTTGATCATCATCATCCTCACTGTGACCTCACTTCTGTTTTCACAGGAAATGTACAGTTTGCATACAGTCTCTTTCAAAATAAAATCACTACGTTGGTACAACACCTCTTTTTTTTTTTTTCCTCCAACAACTCACACACGTGGTTGGGTTCAGTTGGTTTTAAGTTGCCTTGAAAAGTCTTGAATTCAGAATGGATGGGTGCCAGAGATAGTCTCGGCTTGAGGAGTAATGTTTTCAGGTTGTCCGTCCGTACGCACACGTCTGCCCCATTCTCATGAGCGAGATATCTCAATGCCTTGAAGGAATTTCTTCAAAGTTGGCACAAACGTGATGACTCAAAGATGACCTGAGCAGATTTTGGTGAGCATGAGTCATAGCATGGTAAAAGCATCCTGGTGCATGAGCCTAATATTCTGTTTCGCTCCGTTTGAACAAAGCTGAAACGATCAGTCAGTCGATAAGTAACCAGACTTTTGATACATATTATTTATGAAGCAAAAACACAGCCTCTACATTTTGTCAGTCTTCTGTTTTCAATCTTTCCAAACTGAATCTCTGTGTTTTTTGTTGGTCGAACAAAACAAGATATCTTAAGAGACCTTGGACTCTGTCTTTCTTTAACCATCTGTCAGCTTTTCATCAAATGTATTATTTGATGAGTTTGGCGTTGCGTCATAAAAGAGCTCCTCATTGGTACAAAGGATCCCGGTGCACGTATGTTATGTTGGGTAAGTTTTAACTCCAGTTCCTGATGAATCTGGCTCTTCATCATCATCACTTTTCCTCAGAGGAAACCCTGCTACTGCATTAACTCCCCTCCCCCTCCTGCACTTAGCTCCACTCATCTGCATCCACCTAATCTCAGAGGAAATGTCAATGGCTTCCCCGGCCACGAGGCCCGAGCTGTCAGGGTCGGGACCCACAAGGCTTTAGCTGTCCGTGCACCTGGATGCTGTGGCCGACTGCGGTCCTTCTGCCACCAGGGTGGTGCGATCCTAAAGAAGTGATTTTGTCGTTTCCAACTTAGGAAACAAACATTAAACCAGATTTAATGGAGCGAGAAGGTTCATGAACCTCACAGTTTTCATAAAGTCACGCCCAATTTTTAAACTGGACAATTTAAAGATCACAGCTGTGAAGCTGTTATCCAAAATAGATTCGACCTCAGAAAGAGAAAAGTTGGTGTTTACACTTCATGAATGACTTATAGGATGAGTCAGCCATTAACAGTCTGCTGCTGATCGACTTATCGATCGACCGATGGGTCCTGGTATCTGAAGGTCACACTCTCTAATGCAGGGGTGTCAAACGCCCACCAAAGGGTCCATTCTGGCCCACTTGAGGACTTTGCACACCTCATATTGATGGACGCAACATGAATGATGCAAAATACGGAAATTAAGCGTCTTTCCTATTAAATTATCTTGACTTTTCTATTACTTTATTTTAATGTTTAACTTTTTCACTTTTTTGACTCTTATATTTATTAAATAAGTAAATTATTTATTTTTGCCTTAATATCACTTTTGTCACTTTTTATATTTTATTTTCTGCGTAATAGATTTTCTGTGTATTGTGCGTATGATGTGACAACGCAAAATATTGTAGCATTCAAAGTAACACAAATATAATATGTAAGTATATGTGTCCTGACACACCAAGCCGACGGTCGGCCTTCGACCAAAGTCGGGCCGTCGGTGAGCGTCTGTCGGCCTAGTTTTTGCGGTGTGTCCCGCACTGTCGCCACTTTGATGTCGGCGGGTTTTCGGCCAATTGAGCATGTTGAATCAGCGGTGGAGCTTGTCAGTGAGAGAGATCACTCTGATTGGCTGTTCAGGTTTTATTTCCTCGCCCCTGTAGCGAGTGAATCTGCCTGTAGTGAAACCGGGGCTAACCGGTGCTTCCTCCTCAGGCTCCACTTCACTCAGCTGCCCCACAGACCCGCTGCTTCTTCACACTTTAACCTGAATAACAAACCGGAGCTAGCTGGGAGAGGCTAGCGGAGCGTTAGCCGCAGCATGACCGGAGGGAAGCACAGCCAGTTAGCCTCCGCTAGTCTCTGAGCTAGTCTCTCACACAGGCGCAGAACGTACGTGCTACTTGGCCGTCGGATGTAGTCCGTGTAGTGTGTTCAAATGCAACTGACACAGGGCGACGTAGACGACGCAACAGTTGGCTTCCGGCGCCGCTAGTTCTGTGATGTCAGTTTGGTGTGTCCGCACCTTAAGACGTGCTGCACCAAACAAACTTCAAATGTTTTCATTCTTTTTTCTTTCTGTTTTTCTTCTTCGGGTCGTCTTCCTCTTCATCTTCTTCATCCTCTTCTTTTTGGTCCTCTTCCTATTCATGTTCTTCGTTTTCCTCTTCATCTTCTTCCTTGTCTTCCTCTTTCTCTTTGTCGGCGTCTTCATCTTCCTTTTTGCCTTTTTCTTTTTTGTCTTCATCTTCCTGTTCGTCTCCGTCTGCTTCATCTTTGTCTCCTCCTTCCCCTTCGTCTTCTTCCTTGTCTTCCTCTATTTCTTCATCATCGTTCTTCTTTTTCGTCTTCTTCCTCCTCCTTTGTCTTCCTCTGTCTTCTTCATCTTTTTTTTCCTCTTCCTCTTCTTTTTTGTTTTTGCCTTCTTCTTTGTCGTCTTCCTCTTCTTCTTCCTCTCCCTCTCCTTCCTTCATGTCTTTTTCTTCTTCATCTTTTTCTGCTTCTTCGTTGTCTTCTTTTTCTTCTTGATCTTCACCATCATCGTCTTCTTCCTCTTCTTCCTCGGCTGACCATCAGAGATGAGGACCAGACGTTGTCCCTCGTCTCACACAGTACCAGTGTCTCTCCGTCTGTCCCCACCTGATCATGTGACCTCTATCAGTCCTTCATCTTCCTGATCTTTTCCTCCCTAAACAAATAAACCCCGACAGTCTCTAAATGTCACGTTGGCGCTCTGGTCTGTGTGGAGACGCTCGTGTGCCTCTGATTTGATTTTCAGAGGTCTTCTTGTCCTTATGATGTCACCATGACGAGAGACGCCGTCCTGAGGGAGTCCTGGTCGTCCTGGGACCTCCCATCCGACATGTCGCCTGTTCGTCATCAGTGTATCTGAGCGGACGTCACATCTCTGCTTCTTTAATTGGTCCGAAAGCTTTCAGATTAGTGAGGCTGATACGTCCTCTACGTCTTACGTCTTTCACTTTCACGTCTCCTCCCTTTCTTTTTCTTCTTCTTCTGTGGATTTGCTGGAGCATTGCGTCTCAGCCCGCAGATCAGATTCACATCTCTGCAGCCTCCATTTTTTCCCTCATTTGCATCGTCTCTGTGTCCGATTTAACCCCTCTGTCTCCGTCTCCGTCCCCATCTCACGGAGTCTCATGGCTGATTTCAACCCCCCCTTCCTCCGCCTCCCCTGGACCTTTCCCACCCCACCACCCTCTCTTTAATTATCTGTGCCTATCCAAGGGCAGCTAACGACCAGCTAGGAAAGGCTAATTGATTTCTTCTCCTCTTCTTTCCTTTTGTCTTTTTCTCTCCTGCCGGATTAAAAAAAAAAAAAAACTCACAGGTTTTGTGGATGAAATTCAAAACTGCTCACCTTGTTAGAGAGCTCATCCACGTGACGGCGTGACAGAGATTCATCTTTGAAACACACATTAGCCGCGGCAGTTGGCTGCTGCTCTTATCCACGCTCTATCTATCTATTAATCTATTAATTAGAGGGCTAATTAGGCCAGAAGAGAAGCCACTGACACTGTGTCACTCTTAACCCCGAATCCTACCGCTCATTACCTCACACACACACACACACACACACACACACACACACACAAACACACACACAGACTGTAATTAATGACAGGCAGCGTGTTGGCTCATACATCTCAGCTCCACGCTTCAGGCCCGACCGGAGAATCCTCCATTAAACTTTTCTTATTGTGTAAAGTCGCACGCAAACATGACATGCTTTTATTTTGAAAGGGTTTTTAAAGCAGGAAGTCTCCTTCCGGCTGAGGACAATCAAATGTCGCCGAGTTGAAATGTTTCAAATTGCACCTATCTCATCCTGTCCCGTCCTGTCCCATCCTGTCCTGTTGTATCCTGTCCTGTCCCATCTCATCCTGTCCTGTCCCGTCTCATCCTGTCCTGTCCCATCTCATCCTGTCCTGTCCCGTCTCATCCTGTCCTGTCCCATCTCATCCTGTCCTGTCCCGTCTCATCCTGTCCTGTCCCATCTCATCCTGTCCTGTCCCGTCTCATCCTGTCCTGTCCCATCTCATCCTGTCCTGTCCCGTCTCATCCTGTCCTGTCCCATCTCATCCTGTCCTGTCCCATCTCATCCTGTCCTGTCCCATCTCATCCTGTCCTGTCCCGTCCTGTCCCGTCTCATCCTGCCCTGTCCTGTCCCGTCTCATCCTGTCCTGTCCCGTCTCATCCTGTCCTGTCCTGTCCCATCTCATCCTGTCCCATCTCATCCTGTCCTGTCCCGTCCTGTATATTATTATTTCAGCTTGAAGTTTAAGATTCAAAAATTGAAATGTGAATTTTGAAATTGTGCGTTTGAATGTCAGAGCGGTGAAATCAGCAGATTCATGTTGAGTTTATTTTTATTCTTGATATGCAACAAAAAATATGCGACAAGCACAGGAAGAATTTTCTGTAATTTAATTTGAATGTAACACCAAACCACCAAAACCTGACGGGACCCTGAGTTTGTCCTCGCCGTGCCTCGTCAGGTCTGGTTGGTCATTATGATAATGAGCCTGGTGTGATTATCAGGGTGTGTGTGTGTCTTTCACTCCTGTGTCCACGCTCTGTTTTGGGGTCGTGGACACATGACCTCCTGTAACACACTGTGGGGAGGCGGCGCTGAGGGGGAAGCAGCTGGTGGTCACTCAGTCAGTGAGTCACCCGGCCTCTCGGGCTCAAACACCCTCTGGCTTTGGCCCCGACAGGAAACTCAGTGTGTGTGTGTGTAAACACACCGGGACAAAGCAGCCGATCGGGGGGAACGTCGACACACACACACACACACATACACACACCCTCAACACAAAGCAGGGTCTCCTGAGCTCAAACAACAGGCAGGAAATCAGAGAAGTGCAGTGGGCCCAGTGCTGCTCCCTGAGGGACGCCACGCCCCACTGTTTCCAACGGCAACCATAACCACGACACGACAGATGATGAAGCTGTCAATCAACAGACAGACAGAGGTTTTCTTTGACACTGTAGTTTTTATCAAACAGATTCGAGGACGTAGTGACTTTCTGGGGACTATTTTCAGCGGCAAATTAATTTACATTTATTTTGTAGACATCGTGTGTGAGAAATACATTTATGTATTTTTCACTACCACTAAAGTGTTGTTGAACAGAAGCCATCAGGATGTTTATGGGGTACAATCTGTTATAATTTGGTACCGCAAATGTAAATGCTAACATTAGCCCGAAAGCTAGCTAACAGCAGCATATGTTATCAGTAAGCGTTGATGTTACATGTGTTATGGTGTGAGCTATATAGGCGTAACGTTACCTACATTTGGTTTTTATCCACGTTTAAGAGTCGTCATTACTGTAGAAGATTTAAGAATCAAATCTGTCGTGGTTACATTTAGCCAACAAACGCACATGGTTATGTGTGGCCTACAAACATATGTAGTTATGTTTTGCTAACAAACATATGTAGTTACATTTAGCCAACAAACGCACATGGTGAGCTGACACCATGTGCAATTAGCTGACAAATGTACATGGTTACATTTAGCTAACAAATGTACGTGGTTATGTTTATCCAACAAGAACAGTCGCCCAGGGCAGCAGCATCTGTCCACCAAACTCCCATGTTGTTAACAAAGAACGTAAACTTTTAACTTCAGCACGTGTGATGGAGTCGTCTCACTGAATCGACCAAAGTGTTTTGACGCGTCGTGATGTAATGTCTTTGGTCTGAACGATAGATGACAGTTTTCAGTTGCTCATTTCACGTGTAAAACGGGATTAAAAGTCGTGAAAAAGTCGTAGTCATCAGCAGGAGCTCGAGTGTCATCAAGGCAAAAATATAAACAGTAGAGTCAGTGGATGTGTGGACGAGACGTGTGTTTGTTTCCTCTGGCTGGTGTCATTTATTTTATCATTAAATTTAACTGACGCACACACACACACACACACACACACACACACACACACACACGTCTCAGCCCCTCTGGGCTCCTGTTGACATATTTCTGTGTGTGTGTGTGTGTATTTGTGTGTGTCTCACTGGGACTCATGTTTAATTATCTACCCAGCATGCCTTGGTGCAGGAGCAGCAGCGCGCTTCGTCTAATGGGATGTGAAAAGGGACACACACACAGATTAACACACAAAATATGAGTGTGTGCATCCAAGAGACACGTGTTAACACACACACACACACACACACACACACACACACACACACACACACACACACACACACACAGACTGTGTGGTTAATTAGTGCAATTAGCCTCTCCACTGTCCAGAGATGTGTTTTCAGGACTCGTTACATCCTGATGATGTTTACTGCAACACACACTGATACACACACTGATACACACACTGCAACACACACTGCAACACACACAAATACACACACTGATACACACACTGCAACACACACTGATACACACACTGCAACACACACTGATACACACACTGATACACACACAAATACACACACTGCAACACACACTGATACACACACTGATACACAACAAAACACACACTGATACACAGTAATACACACAACAATACACAACAAAAAACACACTAATACACAAAAAACACACTGATACACACACTGCAACACACATTGATACACACACTAATACACACACTAATACACAACAAAACACACACTGATACACAAAAAACACAATGATACACACACTGCAACACACACTGATACACACAGTAATACACTAATACACAACAAAACACACACTGATACACACAGTAATACACTAATACACAACAAAACACACACTGATACACACAGTAATACACTAATACACAACAAAACACACTCTGATACACACAGTAATACACACACTAATACACAACAAAACAAACACTGATACACAGTAATACACACTCTAATACACAACAAAACACACACTGATACACAGTAATACACACACTCTAATACACAACAAAACACACACTGATACACAGTAATACACACACTAATACACAACAAAACACCCTGATACACAACAAAACACACAGATACACACAATACACACAGATACACACACTGCAACACACAACACACACTGATACACACAATACACACACTGATACACAAACTGCAACACACAACAATACACACACTGATACACACAGTGATACACAACAAAACACATTCTGATACACAATAATACACACAGTGATACACACAACAATACACACAGTAATACACACAAAAAACACACACTGATACACAACAAAACACACAGATACACACAACAATACACACACTGATACACAACAATACACACTGTAATACACACACTGATACACAACAAATACACAATAATATACACAACAACTGAACACACACCAAACACACAAGACATACACAACAAACATGCAGTAGTACACACAACAAACACACACTGAAGCTCACTATAAAGCTCACTGTGACAAACACAACCAGGGACATTTGTCATGTTGTAAATGTAAACAAACAAACAAACAGACTGTGGCGCAGCTGATTCACCACACGGCCAAAAGTAAGTGGACACGTGCAGCTTCGGTCACTGTGAACCAGGCGCTCAGACAAACAGGAGCTGAACACGGGGGGCGTCCACATACTTTTGGCCACATGGTGCACAGTGACATCATCAGATAGAACGGAGCTTCACTTTATGTGTGACGTCATGATGTCATAAAGTCTAAAGAATGTGGAGGTTCGAAGGTTCAAAACTTTATTGACACAGAGCGTTTGATTCTTAGCTGAGACACTGAGTTAGGCGTTAGCGCTGAAAAATCCTGATGACCTTGAAAGCCTCACGCTCCTGTACTCTCAGGCCCTTAGCAACTCCAGCGGCAGGGGAAGGCATGCGTCTCCTGGGTCCAGTGGCCTCACATTTCCTCTCCGTCCTCTGGAGGACAGAAGGCCAGAGCCCCGCTGAGCGCACACACACACACACACACACACACACACACCAAGTCGACACCTCCAGGCTCTTTGTCCGGGGGCTGTCGGCCGTAGTCTCGTGCCCAGCCTCCCTACTCTGTCTCTGGGTCGGGGCAGGAAGGAGAAAGCCCCCGGGACATTCCGTGATGCTAGCTGCCGCCGCTGCCGCCGCCCCACCCGCAACACCCCCTGAAAACACACACACACACACACACACACACACACACATACACGCAATAACACACACACACACACACACACACACACACACACTCGTCTCCAGGAAGAGAGTTAATGAGATTCTGCCAGGTTCCCACACCGACCAACTCTTCTTTAACTCTTTTTCATTCGACTTTTCATCTCGTCCTCTTTCCCACAGAAACACCTCCCATCATGCATCTCACCGCGTCCTCCAAACACGTCAGACGTCCTGATAATTTGGAGAAGTTTTAGGAAACTTTTTAAATCGGAGTTTTAAAAATTCACACCTGAAAGCTTCTTTAAACTGCGAGACGAACAGAAAGCTTGATCCAAAGAACTCTTTGGGTTGTCCCTGTAACATGCCGCAGCCACAGTACAAAACTCCAATTAGAAAACTCGTGATTTAAGCTTTAATAGTCAGGGCCGTACATCATGATGTAACATACAAAGTTTTGATTGTGAGGAAGCTTTAATTCTGTTTCGTTTCCTCTTTGTGTTTCGTTTCCTCTCCCGCTGTTTCGGTGTGTTCAACACACACTGGAGTCATTTCATGGTGGAAGCATCAACCTGTGAGGAGCCACTGTTGTGTCTCCTTCTCCATTTCCTGCAGAGGAGGTGCTGTTATTTTGTTAAGAGGGGGGAGGGGGAGGAGAAGAGAAGGGAGGAGGGACAGCTCAATATCTCCCCCCGTCCCCCAGGCCGTCCTCGTCCCCCCTCCTCCCCCTCCCCTGAGCCTGGACTAATCCCAGCAGGCTGAATGAGCTGCTGTTTACATGGAGGGATTTGTGCAGAGATTAGCGCGATGTGATCTGTGGATTAGACAGATCAGCAGTTCATGACACTCGATTGGTGAACAATGTGTCCACGTCCCCTCGCCTTTCACCCTGTCTGTCCCTCTGTCCCTCTCTGTGTCTTATTTTACACTCACCAGGGCCGCAGACGTTTAAGCCTGATTTATGGTCGTGCGTTGAATCGACGACGTCGCTACGTTGAAGGCTACGGGGCTACGCAGAGGGCTCGCCGTAGCCCCCGGCGTAGCCTGACGTGCACCTCCCCAAAAATGTAACTACGCGTCGAGGCGACGCAGACCCAGCGCAGACCGGCACGGCTGTGATTGGTTTGCTTGGTCGCAAAGCATTTCCGGTTCCGTATTTCCACCGCCATCCCCGCCGTCTTTAAACATCTTCTATTGCCATGTAGATGTTGTTAAGGCTCATTATATATATGCCATTATGCACAACGTTCAATACGGATACGGCCGGAGCCGTCTGTCCGTGCTCCGTGTTCATTTCTCTGTGACCGAAAAAGCCGGAAGCTAAACGAAGAATCAACTAGAGACGGCGATAACCACTCAGCAAAGGAACGAAGCCTCCTACTGCTCTGGCGGTGAATTGCACCGCGACGAAACGGAGTCACGGAGAAGTTCGAAGGGTTCACGACGGCGTCACGGCAACCATATAGCGACGTCGTCGATTCAACGCACGACCATAAATCAGGCTTTAGAGAGATCGCCAAATCTTGTGTTCCAACTAACGGTTTACGCTCTTGATTTATCTTTCAGTTTACGACACGTCAAAAGAAAAGTTCTTGACAGATCTATTGCGCACCACACTGACACTGAGCTTTTCTGTCCCTGTGTTTTGTCTGCCAGGGAGGAGCGGGAGCGCTGGATCCGGGCGAAGTACGAGCAGCGCCTGTTCCTGGCGTCGCTGCCAGGCACCGACCTCTCTCTGGGCCAGCAACTGCTGAGGGCAACGGCCGAGGAGGACCTGCGCTCTGTTGTCCTGCTGCTCGCCCACGGTTCCCGACAGCAGGTCAACGAGACCTGCGGGGAGGGAGACGGACGCAACGCGCTGCACCTCGCCAGCCGCAAGGGCAATGTGGTCATCACACAGCTGCTCATCTGGGTAAGACTGAGATCGACAAACCTGGTTACGTGGCAACACGGGGCTCATGTGCGAACTTAGACCCACCGCAATGTTTTAACGGTTTCAAAACTTTATTTAAACCATCACGTAGAGCAACAAAGAGTTACAGGAAGTGTCATTGTGAGAATATAGACTCTCACTTTTTAATCCTTCTTAAATGTCCAGTAGCCAGAGTTTAGTGTCGTTTTAAAGTAATTTTTTTTGAATGTTTTAGAGCTTGTAGCCGGAATTTTAAAAATACTGATGATTTTGATTTTAAAGAGACTTTTAAAGATAGAATTATGTAAAATTTTCATTTAATTTGTCATTTTTCTTTAATTTCTTCTCTTTTTATTTGCAGTGGCTCAAAGAGTCAAAGATTAAATGTCCTGGCAGGCTTTTAATGTGAAAGTGTTGAGTTTTATTGGCAGTAGCTTAACAACACCGTACAAGTGTTAGGAATTAATTAGCAACAAGCCTTTATTTGTTCCGACAGTAGCTCCTCCATTACTTAAATACTTTTGAATGTCTGAATTAATTATTTTAATTGTCTCTAAAATGTGAGATGTGAAAACAAACACTGTTTGTATTGTATGTTAATCCTTAAAATATATATTACATTTTAAAGAAAGAGAAAAAAGACCTGAATATTCAGTAAAAATGTTCAATTTAATTTGGTTATTTTTCTTTAATTTGTTCATTTCTTAGTAAAATATTGCAGTTTTATTGACAGTTGTTTAACAGCAAATAACTATACCACAAAGAAGTGATGATACAAAACAGTGATAAAAAAAATCACCAAATTATATATAAAATTTGAAAAAGAGAGGAAAAAAAAAAAAAAAATCAATAAAAAAATCCCTTTAATTTTTTTCCATTTATAGTAAAACGTTCCACTTTTGTTGACAGTACTTTAAAGAAAATTAGAATAAAAAAGTTATTTTAATTCTTATAGAAAAAGTGAGGATTTTCTGCTTTTCGATCATTGTTTTGTATCATCACTTTCTCGTATTTTAATTTGGCGTACTTTGTATTAAATTTTCAGGTCTGTCCTTTGAACTGCTTTCTTTCTTTTACGTATATACTTTAAGGACTTTCTGCTTTTCTATCATCGTTTTTTTATCATCACTTCTACTTTGTTGTATTTTTATGAAACTACTGACAATAACTTGTTATTAACTGTAATAACTAGTTTGACAAAGAAACTGGTAAAAGAAAATACTCAAATCAAATGGATTTTTTAAAACTGAATTTTCAACTCTTTTTCCTCACTTTTTTAAACTCTTGTATGTAATTTGAGGATTTTCTGCTTTTCTTTTATGGACAGTAGTTTAACGGCAAAAAACAAAACGACAAAGTAGAAATGATGATACAGAACAATGAAGGAAAAGCAGGAAATCCTTTTAATATGTTTAGAATTTAAAAGAAAGAGAAAAACCACTTGAAAATTTCAGTACAATTTCCCTTTAGTTTATTTTTCTTTTATTCATTCATTTTTTAGTAAAAGTTTCCAGTTTTATCGACAGTAGCTTAACGCCAAATTAAAATACCACAAAGTAGAACTAATGATACAAAACAAAAAGCAGGAAATTAGATTGGCTCTTTAGTGAATTACATAAACATTAATATTGATCTCTTTTTCTTTCAGTACGGCGTGGATCTGATGGCGAGGGACGCCCACGGCAACAGCGCGATGGCGTACGCTCGGCAGGCCAGCAGTCAGGAGTGTGTGGACACACTGGCTCAGTACGGCTGCCCCGACGAGCGCTACCCTCTCATGGCCACGCCCAACCTGTCGCGCCGCAACACCAACCGTAACAACAGCTGCAGCAGCGCCGGGAGCGCCGCACTCATATGACCGTGGAGATCTGACTCTTTACAACAAACCCTGCTTTGGGAGAGCTTTTATTTTGGGAACCACTACCTGTTGTGACTCACCGACCTCACCTGACAACCGTCGCCGCCGCTCCCGCCGGCTCGTCATGACTGATTAAAAACTGGGGTCAGTGGTGACGCTGTTTGGGGGGAAAACCCCAAAGCATGGTGGGAAACGTGGTCCACAGTCGACCATCATCAACAGACGTCGCTGGCTCATCAGAGCAATTTGGGAAATAATCATGTGACTCACGGCAGCCAATGACGGCCAGTCTGAAGCTCCAGGGACATCATACCTCATCACAGCTCTAATTTAACACTACAGCCAATCAGAAGACTGTCTCGCCAAAACATATCGTCTTCTCTGTGAACACGAAACGAAGAAAACTGTGAGACAGTGATATCACGAAGGAAACCAGAGGCGGAGTCTTCGTAGCATGCCCACGTCATCATCATCATCATCATCATCATCATCATCCCTTGAGGACTCCTCTCATTTTGGCGTCAGTGTTTCACCTTTTCTTTCATGGATTCTGTGAACTCTCCTGCCTTTTTTTTAATGTGAAAAATATCTCGATGTGTAAGAGAAAAAAAAACGATATCAGATCTTAGAGGTAAAAAAGAAGAAGTGTGATAGATCGCATGCCCTAGACACTTTTCTATTTTAATTTAAGGCATTTTTCCTGGACTGTGTATATTGTATCTTGATGTGCATTGCTGGACCAATCGTTAAAATGTCGACGCGGGAAAGGTTTTTTTTGTCGTTTTTGATTTTACAGGTGTATAAAGTCATTGAGTGTACAGAAGCTCTTGCCAGGCTCAGGGACCGGAGACTGTCGATCATGAACATCCAATCGTCTTTTCCCAGCATCCTTAAACCAAGCGTCAGGGTTTCATTTGGTTTCACTTCACTCAGTTCGGATTTTCCATAAACTTGAAGACTGACTAACTAACTTCATATTTTGTTGCCTAATCTAGGGCTGGATGATATAATACCACACAGTGATACTTACTAGCTTCATCATTTGGCCTATAAATGGCAAATATGGTCACCCGAACAAGAAGCGACGTCTTCAAATTGCAGTTTTTGTCCAACCGACAGCCCCAAACACAAACATGTTCAATTCACAATCTTGGAAAATAGAGAAGTACAGCAAAAAAATCTAAATATCGAGAGCTGGAACCAATGAATTAAGACTGGAAAAGATCGGACGCCGTAAGACGAAATGACAAAACACTTTGTCTGACGCAAACGTCCATCTGTCATTGGTTCTTGAAGCTACTCTCATTTTATTGGATCCATAATATTTATTGTTGAATTATTATTGTCACGTTAATGTATTGTCCGACATATCGCTGCAGCGTCTACATATATAAATGTTGGTGATGCTGGTAACATGACAGATTTGGTCTATCGTCCAGCCTGAACTGATTTATCTGAACTGATTGAACTGTTAGCATCTTAAACCCGCGTCGGATTTACATCCTGGTTGAACATCCTTGGGTTAACTTAAACTGTCCCTGAAGTGAATTTATTGTTTTACAAAATGGGAAAGAAAAGGAAGCAGCTACTAAACAAATGGAGAGAAAAGGGAATTGATATGCTTCTTCTTCTTCTTCTTCTTCTTCTTCTTCTTCTTCTTCTTCTTCTTCTGGTGTTTTCAGTTTGTGCTGACGGGAGGTGACAAGTTACTTTTTATTGATTCTTTTCAGCTAAAATTCACTTTTACTGTTTCAAATGAAAAGAAGTGAACGTGGTGTAGTTAACGTACAAGATTCTGTAAAAAGCTGTCTGTAATGTTATTTCAATGACCTCACACCAAGTTCCCTCCAGTCCCGTCCAATCAGACAGTCTCCCTGATCTGCTCAGCGAATCACTAAGAAGGGCTTCTTCTTCTTTTTCTTCTTCTTCTCTGGTCTGGAAACCTTGTTGTAAATAATCTCCTCTTTCTCTGTCACTTCCTCTCTTTCAACCATGACGTCTTGTAAATTAGAGAACACGGGGAGTTCTTCCTTTGCGCCGGTGTCAGGATGCAGAATGGAAGTGATTTATTCTAATGTGTGTTTGTTGTGTGGAAAACAAACATGAGCATGGACTGAATGTGTTCTGGCTCAGTGTTTCGCTGATCCATCCAGGGCCTTTCAACTTTTCCGGGTAACAACGCATGTAAACCAGTAAACCAGTGGTTCCCAGTCTGGAAGTCTTAGAAGAACTCATCCAGCCTGAAGGGTCGCAAGACAGCTTACAAGATGAGAAATCCAAAAACAAAACAACATGTACTCGACACAAAGGGCTGTCATTAAGACCACTGAGTCTCCTCCGAGATGATTCAAAGTCTGAGCCTCTTTGAGGACGAGTCAAGACTGAGTTCAAATGTGATCAAGTCTGGGGACAAGACTGAGTCCATATTTAGACAAATTTGAGGATGAATTTGAGTCAAGACCGAGTCCACACTTTGGGTCAAGACTGAGTTCAAATGGTGTAAAGTTTTGAGTTGAAAGCAAGTCCAAATGTGGGCAACATTTAAGTCAAGACCGAATCCGAACAATTAAGGTTTTTGAGTCAAGACCAAGTTCAAGTTTAGACAACTTTTGAGTCAAGATCAAGTCAAAATAAGGTTAAGTTTTGAGATAAGATTGAGTCAAATTTAGACAAGTTTAAAGTCAAGACCAAGTCCAAACATGCTCAAGTTGTGCGTCAACAAGTCCAGATTTGGACAGGATTGAGCCAAAACTGAGTCCAAGTTTAGACATGTTTAAGTCAAGATCAAATCCAAAAATGTTCAAGTTTGAAGTCAGGTTTAAGCCAAGACTGAGTCCAAACATTGTCCAGTTTTGACCAGTCAAGACCAGGTCAAAACATGGTTAAGTTTTGAGTCAAAAGCATGTCCAAATGTGGGCAACATTTGGGTCAAGACCAAGTCCAAATGTAGACAAGTTTGAGGTCAAATTTGAGTCAAAACCACGTCCAAACATGGTCAAGTTTAAGTTAGACAGGGTCCAAATTTAAACAAGTTTGAGATCAAGTTCTGAGTCAAGACAGAGTCTTAATGTGATCAAGCTTAGAGTCAAGACTGAGTTCAAATTTGAGCAAGTTTGTGTCAAGACTGAGTCCATTAATGGTCCAGTTTTGAGTCAAGAAAGTGTCCAAATTTAGACAAGTTTGGAGTCAAGCTCTGAGTCATGACAGAGTCCAAATGTGGTCGAGTTTTGAGTTGAATCTACATGTGGTCAAGTTCGGACAAAGACCTGTAAATTCAAAACAGTGCCCATTCGGTATTAGCGAAACATGGACTGAACGCTAATTGATCAGGATTGTCGGGACAAATGTTCCTTAAACCTCGACGGTTTGTGAGTGATGATTTTTACCTTCAACACTATGCTGAGCACCACCTGCTCGTCTCTTTGCTCTCTATACTGTTTCGTCCTCAAACTTTAACGTAAATGTTGCTGCAGAGGTTGAGGAGCAGCTCTTAACCCGACTGTGTATCCAAGCAATATTCATCAACACATCGATCACTGTTGCATCGCAACTTCATACGCCGACATTTGCTGCAATATCGCCATTAAACCACAAACACTCTGCCTGTTTGTAGAAATGTAAGAAAGAATGAAAAGAAACATGAAATTTTCCTACTTATGCCTCTCTTTTTTTTTTCTTTTTTTTTTTTTTTGTTACACGCCAGCCTTTACGTTCCTAACTTCGTCCAACCTTGTTACTGTATGTGCCATGCCCCCATTTCCCTAGTCATCTCAAAGATGGCGCTCAATCCCCCTTAAAACGCTAAACCAAGAGGTCTGACTGCAACTTGTGTTTTCAAAGTGTTTGATTTTATGTTTTTATATCGGATTCGTCCCACGTCTGTCCTGAACCAGGACAGCAGGACAGGGCGAAGACGTCCTTTTATTTATGACAGAGATGCACTAAATCTGATTCAGTCCGTCTTAACACTTTCCGCTACAACTTTTTACGTTTTCTTGCGTTAGCGTGAACTGACTTTTGCCTATTTCTCTTAGAGGTGGCGGCTCCTGGCGGTTTCCCCGAAACTGACTTTAACACCATCTAAATTCTGAGAAACCAGTCTAGCTATTTAAATTCACGTAACATCCGTTTTTAAATGGTCGTAGGTATCAAAATAATCTGCCAAAGGGTTAATGATAACACTAACTGCTAGCTAGCAACAGCATGGCAACTGTTTGCTAGCTTATACTGTTCCGGTAAAGTTCCGTGGTAAACAGCTCCACAAAATCCTTTTACTGAAGTTCTTCAAAGGATTAAAACTTCGGTAATACCTCCTTTAAAATGTTAAATAGTAACTAATTTGCCAATGGGATAACGCTAACCCTAACTGCAGCTAGCCGTGAACAACCTAGCATGGTAGTATTGTTTCAGCTAGCAAGCAAACTATTACTAAAAGTCAACTGAACTGCTCTTTTTTCCCTCCAAAAATTAGCAAACACATACAATTTAAAAATGTTTGGAGTAGACACACCTGGGAAGCTTCTGAAGCAGCTAGCGATCAGTTAGCTAAACTCAGCTAACGAGGAGAAACACACATGTCATTGCTAAATTTCAGTTGTTCACTGATTTGTTGTCATTTTGGTTTTGAACTTCACTCTGGTATCTGCAGAAACTGCTGAGTCATCTGCTGCCAAAGCTAACTGCAGCTAGCTGTGAACAAGCTAGCATGGCGGCATTGTTTCAGCTAGCAGGCAAATTATTAATACTTTCACTCTAAGTGAGCTGAATTGCTTGCTTGTCTCTCCAAAAAACTGACACAGAAATTGTTGGGGAATGTCAAGCTTCTGACGCAGCTAGTGATCAGTTAGCTTAACTTAGCTAACAGGGATAAACACGCAATTTCAATTTGTCACTGATTTGTTGTCATTTTTGTTTTAAACGTCACTCGAATCTAAAGTCTGTTTATTTAATCTCATCAGACGAGAGAAAATTGCTTTTTACTGTTTGTAGCCACAGAAATTGCTTAGCCATCTGTTGCCGAAGCTGACTGCAGCTAGTGGTGAACGAAGTAGCATGGCAGTGTTGTTTCACCTAGCAAGCAAGTTATTAATATGGCAGCTGAACTGCGCTTATTTCTCTCCAAAAATTAACCGACCACAAAAGATTTTAAATTGTTTGCAGCACTAATGCATCCTGTGAAGCTTGTGAAGCAGCTAGCGATAAGTTAGCTAAATTTAGCTAACTGGATGGTGATGTGCTACTTCAATCTCCTTCTGTCTGTCCATTTATTTAACCTCAGCACAGAAAGCTTAGTAATATCTGTTTTTAAGTGTTTGAAGCCGCGGCTGTCTGTCACTGAAGCTAACTGCAGCTAACGACACATTAGCATGGTTAGTTTTGAACTTCCAACAGCTAACTTTATGGCTTTCCCCTAATTTGATCATACTCAAGCTAAAGTTGGAAAATATTTAGATTCTAGAAACATCCTCTGAAGCTCCATCAGTCAGCTCGCTCATATCGGCTAACGCACAGTCGCGTGGCGTATTTTCTAGTGGTGTTAGAGCCGATGTTACGGGCATAACAAAGTGAAGCTGCCTGCTTGTAGATAAATAACATCTGCTTTGAAAGGCGGCAGGAGAACAGGGAAACCGCGTTAGCGCTAATCTACCCACTCACCACCTCACCTGTACATAGACTTCAAACAACAAAACAAAGAAAAATAAAAAAAACTCCTTATGGTCAAGTTTGTCTGGTTGTGTTACCTCTCGTAGCCTTTACCCCTAAGCCCCGCCCACCAGGGCTGTCCCCTTTATTATTTATAAAGGCACCCATGTGAGGAAGACTCCGCCCCCTTTTTGTATATTTTCCTCCAACCTCTGCAGTCCATTCGAGTTTTCTTATTATGATTTATCATCCAGACACATTATTGTTCTTGTTATTCTAATTATTATTATTATTATTATTGTTATTGACTTTTTGTTGGCTGTACAGTTCCGTTGTTGAAAAATTCTACTTAATACAGAGTCTTCTACTGTAATGTGTCTCTTTTCAATAAAGACGAGAATAATTCTTCTTAATATAAATTCACTTCGTACAAGAATCATCTTTTGTCTACGTTACAGAACTATTTGAGTTTCCTGAATCTCATTTGTTTGTTAGCTAATTTTAGGAAGTTAATTTAGTCTGTTTGGTCCGATCAGTTGACGTTGTTGGCTAAATGTAACCACATACATTTGTTGACTAAACGTAACTAAGTGCGTCTGTTGTCTAGACATAACCATGTACATTTGTTGATTTAATGTAACCACGTACATTTGTTGACTAAACGTAACTACGTGTGTCTGTTGGCTAAATGTAATCACATACGTTCATTGGCTAAACATAATGACATGCGTCTGTTGGCTAAATGTAACCACGTACATTTGTTGGCTAAACGTAACCACGTACATTTGTTGGCTAAACGTAACCACGTACATTTGATGGCTAAACGTAACCATGTACATTTGTTGGCTAAACGTAACCACGTACATTTGTTGGCTAAACGTAACCATGTACATTTGTTGACTAAACGTAACCACGTACATTTGTTGGCTAAACGTAACCACGTACATTTGTTGGCTAAACGTAACCACATACATTTGATGGCTAAACGTAACCACGTACATTTGTTGGCTAAACGTAACCACGTACATTTGTTGGCTAAATGTAACCACGTACATTTGTTAGCTAAATGTAACCATGTAAATTTGTTAGCTAAATGTAACCACGTACATTTGTTGGCTAAACACAACATTTGTCTGTCTGCGTCGTGATGTCATCATTCAGTTTGTAAATATGCACCGAGTGGGAACTGTGTAGGCGGCGCTCATGTGTTTTTATGAACAGACATAAACAAGCGAACTAATGGTCCCAGCAGCAGAAGATCATTTTTACAGTTAAGGTTTATGGCGTCACAAGTAAAGTGTGTGTGCGTTGATGGAGCTTTTGACATGATCTTTATCAGCAGATAGAGTTTGCTTTGTTGTCATGGAGACGGGTATCGTGTGACAGAGCAACTCAAAGGTCCACTTACTGTTTTGTTTTGTTTTCATGGAGCTGTAACAACAAAACAGAAATTCTTTTTTTTATCTAAAATTAGTGGTTTTAATTTGAGTTTTGAACGAGAGAATTTTCTGTCGCCTCGTTTTTGATTTTTTTTTTAAGTATTCTGTGACAGGAAATATGAAAGACGTCGGCTTTTTGCTTCTCAGACCGCAGAGTTAACCACCACAGAAGAAGACAGCATGGTCGTGGCTCCATCAGGATTAATCAGCAGGAATTCATCTGAAGCCCGAACATGGTGCTGTTAATTTAGGGAGGAGGGAGGCAGCGAGGAGCCGAGGAGCCGAGGCTGAGACTGATCCCCCCGGGTCTCATTTATCAGCCGAGTGTGACGGCCCGGGTTGATTACAATTTGCAAAAAAATTCATCAGAGTCCCGCCCTCCTGTCTGCGTTCACACCGCCGGTTAAAGTCCACACGATTCAGATTTCTGTCTCGTAACGTGCGACTCAAGTCTGGTTCCTACTGGCTGAAATGATCACATTTAATCTGTTCATCTGTGACGTGACGTCGGCCTGAACGACAGCGTCGGATCACAGACGACGTCACTGCATTTCTTACATCGCTGAGAGCCTTATTTAGCCTCAGCGTTTGACAAAATTCAGTCAGCGGCGACATAGAAACAAAAACAAAACCTATTTTTTGTTCGTGAATAAATTTATTATCTTCTAAAGCGTCTTCTAAAAATTCTGTGGACGTTAAAAACGGTGACAATTGAAACAGGTCGAGATATTCACATTTTTGTTCCCCAGTGTGAGTCACATGCCAACAGCACTGGATGCTACGTTTCTCACGATGCACCTGGACGATGTCACCAGTGTTATTTGCTCATTTTTTTATGTAAATACTGCAAATACTCATTACTGATTGATTTTCAAGTTATTTGATTGATTGTTTAGACACAAAAATGTCACACGAGTTTTTGTTTTGTGACACAAACGTCCAAAAATCCACAGATATTTACTTTAAAACATATTTTTTAAAAAGTATTTTTGCCTCTTAAATGTTAATTGTATTATTTATTGTTTTTATTATTTATTTATTGTTATACAGATTATTTGTTATATTAATTTATTTATTTCAGCCTGACAAATAATTGAAGTTAAACTTTTTTTTTTTATTTGATTTTATTTAATTATTTTACAGTTTCCGCCAAACTCAGGTGTGTCGTCACCGCGCAGGTGCGTGGACGTTCGAAATCAAATCCACTTCCGGTGCCGGACCAAACAAACGGAACCACCGTTATTTAAACTTAGTTTATCTCCAGTTAAACTTCACTTGTATTTTTTTTTTTTTTTTTTACTTCTGCTTCATGATTGAAAACAGTGGATAATAATAATAATAATAATAATAATCCTTCATTAATGCTGATAATTATCTGCCCAGAATTTTACTTTTTTGACCGGAAGGAGCCGCATGTCACCTGTCCACACCTGGATTCAGCCACATGACGGACAGCCAAGGTATTTATTTAAGTCATAATGATTCATATTAATTGACAGGCATGTTCAGGTTGTTTGTGGAACAACATGTGACACGTTTGTTTCTCTAAACATGAGTAAATATTCTGTTTATCTGATTAAATATAATTTTGAGGTTTAGATATTTTTTTCCCTTTTCAAAATGTTGTTTGTCTCTGACGTCAGAGCGCGCGCCCGGCCTGCCAGAGACCTTCATGTTGTTATTTATTATTTATTATGCAGCCGCCTTATTGTGTGCGCGCATTTTGGCATCCATCCCCCCCGTGACCCCGCTGTCACAACAAGGCGGAAATGAGAGTGACCTTTGACCTTAAATCTGCTCCGAGCTCAGCTCACTAATGATTTTCTGTTTCCCAAAAAATATGAAATAATAATTAAAATAATAGTTTTAAAGCTTCATCAGTGTGAAAACATAAGAAATGTTCAGGTGGTGTTTTATTTTCCTTCTTTTCTTAAATCAGATTCAAAGCTTTGTGGCCTTGGATTCACCGGGCCTTCAAAATAAAACTAAATAAATCTCTCGTTTTTTAAGCAGTACATCCTGTCAGGACTCACATTATTCACATGTGTGTGTTCGTGTGTTTTATTAAATACAATTCAGACTGAAAGTCAAACCTCTGACGGTGGTGAAAATGTTTTAAAAACGGAGACACGTTCACATCTGCTCATCTTTTAATTCACACTTGTTTATCTTCTTTTTAGTTTCAGGGAATGTTAGTTACTGTTGCACAGTTTTATATAAATAAATTAGCAGCGTCACTTTGTCCCAGAAAATTAGAATAAAGTCAAAAGAAGATGAAGTGAAGCGTTTGATCCACAGAGTTTGGAGTCTTCAGGAGCACACACAAAATGTTGGAACTCAAAACAACGCGCTGCACATGATGTCCTCAGTTTGGTCCCGCGTGTGTATTTACATGTGAGAGGGGAGGAGTTGGGCAACGTGTTGCCGGAGCAACATGTCAGTGTGTCTCTTCATCCTCCTCCTCCTCCTCAGCGGCGCGTCTTTACGCACAGTTTTTTGGTGTCCCTCCAAAAAAGATTTTAACACTGCAGAGAAATGTCCCCGCGTGACGTGTCACTGAGTCTCGTGTTGATTATTTGTTGTGTTTAATTTCCTGTAAACAACAAACAGATTCATCAAATTAAATTAAAACCATCGAACAAACAAATCTATGTATATTTCGAGGCTTCTTGACGCCAAACTTCTTTTTTTTTTTTGGCAATAAAACCAAATTCCGTTTAAAAAAAAAAAAAAAAAGCGGAAATCCAAAACCTCGCGCCGCAGCTTCAGCAAAATGAATGTCTCAGAGTCAGAACGGTGCTGAAAAAATTTGCTCATGTGGCCTCCAAAAAACGTCCAACATAAACAAGCAATTCGCTGTTTTTTGTTTGGGGATTTTGTGACATGTTGGTACTTTCTTCCTGAGCTTCCTTAAATCAGTGAACAATGAAATGGGATTCGGCAAATTGTTTTTTCATCTTAAAACCAAATGAAGCCAGATTGCAACACAGGGTAAGAGCACTGTAATAACACCAGGATTCATTACTGTTGTAATTAAGTTTAAATAAAATCGGATTCCTTGAAGAAGAAAAAAAAAAGCGAGAAACGCTTTAAATTAAATTATTTCTTAATTCAAGCCTCGTTTTCTGTTTTGAATATTTCATCGTGAAGGTTTCAACCTGTGTTGGAAATGATGTTAATATTTGTTCCGTTTGTTTTATTTGGTTAAAGTGTGTGTTAGCTGCTTTATGCAAAATATGTGATTTCTGACGGGAGATGGTTTGAAGCACCGCAGGGAGTGATCAGCGTCACACTTAATTTCATTTAAATTTGTGGTGTTAAAAAAAAAGGAAATAAAAAGCAACACGGCACTCAGTCACTTGTCACGCGCTCAGGTGGTTTCTTCTTCTACGGTCTGGCCTGCTCCATCTGCTGGTGCTGACTCCTTATTGCGAAGCGGCTCACGTGCACCGGGATGGGGACGACTATTTTGGGGTTCCGGGACGGCTCCCCGGACTTGTTGTTGACGTTCCCGGCTTTGACCCGTTTCCACTTGGCGCGCCGGTTCTGGAACCAGATCTTCACCTGCACCTCGCTCAGCTTGAGCGCATGCGCGATCTGGGAGCGCTCGGTCAACGACAGGTACTTCTTGCAGTGGAACTCCTTCTCCAGCTCCAGCAGCTGCTCGCTGGTGAACGCCGTCCGCCGCCGCCGGTTCTTCCCGCCGCCGCCTCCACCGGAGCCGCCGCCGCCGCTGCTGCCGGACCCGCCGCCGCCGTGCATGTGCGGGCCGTCATCCAGCCCTCCTCCTCCTCCTCCTCCGCCGTCCCCGTCCTCCTTGTGACACATGGAGGTGAGGTTGTCATCAGAGCTGTAGTCCAAGTCACTGTCCATGGAGAAGCTCTCATCCTTCCGGCCGCACTCGTCCTCTTTGGAGTCGTCTTTACTGTGCGCTCTGACTGCGATGCAGAGGAGAGGACAAAACTTTAGTGGCACAAAATAAAATCACAAAGTTTCCGCTTTGATTAAAAGTTTAAAAGAATTCCCAGAAACGTTTATTCATGTTTTCCCCGCTTTGTTTTAAAAGATTGAAACTGCCTTTACATGCCCCCTTAAAATCAGATTTACCATCCCATAATACACCTCAACATGTAGTTAATTACCAGAGAATTAAATCAACTTGAAATATAAAAATTAGAATGATTAAATTGGGGGGGGGGGGGGGGGGGGTCAGCGCAGAAAGCACGCGCTCTGCAGGGATTTTTTTGCTCCATAGTTTTCACGCGTAATTACGCACGGAGCGTTTGGCCGCTGCTGCCGCTCCCGTTTGTCCCCGCGTGAGCCGCACAGCGTCAGATCCAGTCGCACATAATATTCATTGATCTCTGTTTTCCATCAGGAGCAAATAAAAACGCGTCAGACTGCGGAAATAAACGCGACAACACGTGGGTTTCATTTTGGAGATTTGTCGCTTTGCTTTTCACCAAACGTTCGTTCAAAATATAAAAGAAAATATTAGAGATTAAATTCAAAGAATCTGAAACACAAGAAGCAAATTCACGAGTTTATGTGCTGAAATGTTGAACGACAGAAGCGGAGGCCTCGGAGGGAAGAATTATTTGTGATTATTGTTTGTTTCTGCTCGAGTGAGACTCACAAACACATAATAAATGTAACTTTATTTTAAGGAGCAAAGCTGCCAGGAACAGCCACAGCTTTCAGCTTTAATCGTCTTAATTCAAAGTTTTTTTCCTCTTGATTTTAGCGTCATTGAAACACGTTTATTTTGCGCCATGTAATGACATGAAGATATTTAAAGTCTGATGTTTGAAATAAAGAGCTGGGTCAAATAAATACCGTGTTTTTGTTTTGGTTTTTTTTAAATGCATACATATTTCCGGAGTTAATAAAAGTGCAGGTTTTGACCCGGACTCTGAGCCCTGTCTCGGCTGAACCCCCGCCTACCTGTGGACGTCTGCACCGCCGTGTCCGCGTCGTGGAAAGCCTGCAGCGCCGCGGACTCCTTCCCCTGCAGGAAGCTCTTGCCGTCCTCCGCGTCCAGCCGCAGCTCCTGCGTCTTGTCGAAGACCGCGTGCAGCGCCTGCGAGCCGAACTTCCTGGCCGCCTCCTGGTGCTGCTGGGACGGGGAGAAGCCGCCGGGCAGCGACGCCATGAGCGTGGAGCTGAGCGCCATGCCCTGCGTCAGGCCCTGCGCCAGGCTGGAGCAGAAGCCGCCCTGCAGGCTCGGGATCTGCGGGTGCGGGTGGTGGCCGGCGGGCAGAGCCTGCTGCAGGGCCGGGGGAGGCGGCGGCGGCGGCGGCTGGAGCACCACCGACCGGTACGGCATGAACATCGGGTAGCCGGTGTAGACGAAGTGTCCCGGGCTGGGCTGCGGGGGCCCCCCGATCAGAGAGTCAATGCTGAAGGCGGTGGTGCTTCCGAGTGGCCGCTGCATCACCATGAAGGACGGGCTGAACGCTGCGCTCATATGAACGACCGCTGCAGCTCGGAGGAGACCGGAGAAGGAGCGCTGTGGGCGGCTGCGCAGGGACGGCAGACCCCCGGTGGAGCCGCGGCTGTCACCGCCTCTGTGAGGGAACCGGAGTTTAGAGCCGCGGTAATCCGATTGAACCAAACCATTCCATCGGTGCAGCGGAGGGAAGGAAGTCACGGAGAGGAAAATAAAAACAAAAAGCTCAACACGTCTTCTTCCTCCTCGTAGTTCCCCCACAAAACATCGGACCATGAACGCCTCACAGCTCCGCCGCGCGTCTCCGCTGACGCACCGAGAGGCTCCACTTCAACTTGACCGGACACCGACAGCACAGCACCGGACACTTGTCCTTCACTCACCCGCTGAGACACACCGTGTGTGAGTGAGTGAGTGAGTGTGTGTGAGTGTGTGTCTCTGTGCGGGTGGGTGTCAGCTGTTTGTGTGTGTGTAGATATGTGTGTGTTTCCTGCCCCGCGCGCGTCCAGAGATGTTTTGGATTTAAATTGCGCTCCCCTCTGTTTAATTGCGCTGCCTTCTCCGCGCCAGCTCCGCCCCCTCGCCGCGCTCTGGCCTCTGATTGGCCGGCCGGGGATGATGTGACAGCTCGCCTCTTGGTCCCCTGGATGAATGCCAATTACACAAATTGGGAGCACAGGCCATTTTAAGAATGTGAAAACACATCATCGTAAATAATCAGCTGTATATCTTCAGTAAATAATCACTCCATGAACCCGCCTCCGTGTGTGTGTGTGTGTGTGTGTGTGTGTGTGTGTGTGTGTGTGTGTGTGTGTGTGTGTGTGTGTGTGTGATAATATCCTCCATGTTCAATGACAAAAGACAAACTTCTGTCTAAAACCAGTGATTCTACAAACACTAACATACAGGCTTTTATTGTGAAGAAATCCTCCCTGCACTTCTCAAACCAACTCTCCATATTTTATAAGATAAAAACTAACAAGATAAATGACGTTTCGAGGAGTTATGTTCATACTGATGGATTCAGCAGAGATGTAAGCAAATAACTTGGTGGTGTTTGGCTCCAGGAGCTCACCTGTACCACCAGAGTTTATTCTCCATAACTACAACCGTCTTTGAACATGATAACCACACCGTTGCCACTAAATTATTTGGTTAAAACAAACACAGATGGCCGAGCAGAGTGTCAAAGTGTCCCTCAGTTAATTTATGAATTTAAAGGTGCCTTTCCTTTGTGGACTTTCTGACCACTTGTAGTGTGCAACTTATTCTCAGATACCTGTTCGTATGATATTCCTAAATCATGTCTGGAGATGTCCTGGCATCCCGTGACAAATACAGTTTTATTGCCATAAACACGCCTAGAAATGTCTCCATGTGCAGTTTTATCACCAAAATCACAACCGTAGACGTCCCAACATGTCAATAAAAATATCAGGTTTTGTTGCCACATACATGTTTTGAGATGTTCTGATGTGCAGTTGAAAAATACCCGCTTTCGTTAAAATGGAAATGGCTGGAAATGTCCTGACGTGTTTTTGAAAAGTACCCAGATTTGTCGCCACTAAGACGCCTGAAAATGTCTCCATGCACCGTTAAAAAAGACTCGGCCTCCTAATGCCCAAACATGCTGTTAGAAAATATTGAGGTGCCTGTAAATGTCCCAACGTGCCGATTAAAAATGGCAGGTTTTGTTACCACATCCATGGCAGAAAATATCCTGACGCGCTGTTAAAAAATACTGACTTTTGTTGCCACAAACTCCTTGAAATGTCCCAACATGTGGTTAAAAAGTACCCGGTTTTGAGCACTAGAAGAGTGCAACGTATTCTCATACAGTGGTTCATATGATATCCTACGAATTAGTGGCCCTCGAGTGACGTTACATCTTTAATGTAAAATTACAAAATTAAAGTAAACATACGGATGTTACATTTAGGAAAAGAAATTCTTCCTTACTTTCGTCAGCACATTGGTCACATGATTGCAGCCTTCCAAATCACGTGGTTACCAGGTTTTGTCACCACAACAGAGATAGAAATGTCCCGACGTGTCGTTAAAAAAAAAAATCCAGTTTTGTTACTACAAACACGGCCAGAAATGCCTCAGTCTGTTGTTAATGAATACCCGGTTTCATTGCTATGAACACGTCTTTAGACAATACCTGGTCCCAACGTGTGGTTGAAAAATACTTTGTCGCCACAAATTTCTGGAAATGTCCTGATGGGAGGCTGAAAATACCCGGATTGGTTGCTACAATCATGGCTAGCCTGAGTCTGTTGTTTATAAATACCTGGTTTTGTTGTTAGAAACACACTAGAACGCCCCAACATGTCGTGTTTTGTTGGCATAAACAAGCCAAGGAATGTCTCTATGTGCAGTTAAAATATACCCGGTTTCGTTGCCAAAATCACACCTGTAAATGTCCAAACATGCTGCTGGAACATACCAGGTTTTGTTATCGCTCACGACTGTAAATTCCCTGACGTACCATTAAAAACACCTGGTTTGTAGCCAAAAACGCGCCTATAAATGTCCCAACATGCCGATGAAAAAATACCAGGTTTTGTCACCAGAATCATGCCTGTAAATTCCCCGATGAACCTTTAAAAAAAAAAAGCCAGGTTTTGTTACCACATACATGGCAGAAAATATCCTGACATGCTGCTAAAAACGCCTGGAAATGTCCCAACACGTGGTTAACAGGTACCTGGTTTGCTTGCTTAAACATGGCGAGAAATGTCCTGAGCTCTCGTCAAAGAATATCTGGCTGTGTTGCTTGTTGGTGTGGAACAGCGGCCTGCTGCTGTCTGCTGCTCGGCAGTCGTGTAATCTAAACTGTCTCTTCAAAAGTGTTGACACATGAGAAAAGTACAAATGTTATGATTTTCACGGTTTACAGAAACACACATTTTCCTCCCGCCGCCTGGGATTCTTTCACCAAGCATCAGTCTTTCCCCGCAGCCGACCCACCGCCGCTCATGCATCTGTGACTCATGATGAGGTTGGAAGTCGCCGGCATTTGCGGGCGATTATCCTGCGATTCATCTCCTCTGAAACTGCACGGCAGAGCTCTAAATCACAATATTTGCTCCTGCGCCGGCATCAAACTCCATTTTAATGAATCCTGTAATGGCTTCCTCATCAATTAATACAAACCTCGTTGATGCCACCGGCGCTGCTGCTGCTGCTGCTGCTGCTGCCGCATCCCAACACATCATCATATGTAGCCAGAGCAGAGGCAGCTGACCTCTGACCCTGAGTGGATCTCCCAGTGGACCACCTCCCCTCCTGGGCTGAGTCAAGGGCACGCATGGATACCCCCCTCCAACCCTTCCTCCTCCTCCTCCTCCTCCTCCTCCTCCTCCTCCTCCTCAGGGTCACTGGGACACGATCTCATTAAAGGCGGCCTGATCTGCAACTGCAATGCAGACATTAAATAGCAGTATTTTTCAATTAGGGCTGACAAATTCAATCAAAATTCCATAGATTAGGATGAAATGAGGCATGGGTCATTTACAAGGGAATTTAATTGCACGGCCATTAGACAAATAGTACAGCAGTCTCTGTCTCATTATCAATCATGCGGGGGCATCAATAGTAAAAGGTTGTAAGGCAGGGGAGGGGTGCACGAGTGTAAGTGTCCACGCACGCTCCCCGCGCACATCGCAGCGCTGCCACCACCGCAGAGCAGCTAATAAATATCCTCTTTTGTACTTATAAATTATCCAGTTTAATTAACAACATGGATTATGATTGGACTATGATTTAATTAAACCTTTCCTGCATGCAAGCCGAGCGCTGCGATCATCCATAATGGGCTGGGGGAAAGGCGAGGGAGGAGGGTGGAGGGGGGTGAAGGTGGTGGTGGTGTGAGGTGTAGCTGGAGTGTTACACTAAATGAAGCTTCCTCTAATAGGAGCTGCTTACCTGGTAGGATCATCAGTCGCCGCAACAAGAGGCGATAATAGGCCTCTGAATGGCCGAGGAGCGTTTACGGAAATAAAACAGGGACGCAGTTTGATGTAGAAAAAGAAAAAAACACCACACTCAACCCCCCCCCCCCCCCCCCCCCCCCCCCCCCCCCACACACACACACACACACACACACACACCCACACAAACCACCACCTCCCTGTGCATTTAAATCTAAAGCTAAATGGCACAGTCTCCAAGAGTTTGTAAAGTGGAGGGGATGTGGCGGGAAAAGCAATTACGAAAGTGCCGGCTGCAGCCGAAAAGCAGAGCGGGGGGGGGGGGGGGCAGATGCACGGACGGGTGGAGGGTGGTGGTGGAGGGGACGTCGCCCCGAGCGTCAATTGCCGCTCGACACAATTCAGTCAGAGCAGAGCAGCGTGGCGGTATCAACCTTTTCATCAGCCTCTAAATGCCAGGCCGAATACACTCACACGCACAGTTTTAAAAACACACAGTGCTGTCAGGCTGTCTGAACGCACAGAGGCAAGAAAAGCCCTCATGAGTCTTTTACAGGACTTTAAATGTCTTGAAAAGCAGTTTGACTCTTGTGGGACAACCTGTCCTGCCACAAAGAGACACCGTGAAGACGGACTGGAGGCTGCGCTGCGTCCTGTTCCACGCTCAAAACCTGAAATCGTGAGCACCAGTAGTGAGTCTGTGACGTGTGAGTTAGTGTTAGTGCACCGTGTAACACGGCGGTTACTTTCACACATTTGGTTTCGTACTTTTCTCACTGAATAATAACACTGAACGCTGCACCAGCTGCTCTCAGGACAATATTAACAAAGATCAAAGTCTTGTGGCACTTAACGCCTGCCGTACACTAAAAGACTTTGAAAAGACTTTTAAAGACTAAAATGTGACATCCTGCAACATCTAAAGACAAAGTCAGTTTTCAGCCGGGAAACACATATTTCACCAAACTCAACTTAAGAAGCGTAAACACGGCTAGAAATGCCCTGACGTGTTGTTAAAAACACCTGGTTTCACTGCCACAAACGTACCTGATGTGTTTTATTCCTACAAACACAGCTAGAGATGTCCCAATGTGTCATTAGATAATACCCACTGTTGTTGCCACAAATGTCTTCACATGTGCTAACTTTAAAATACAGCTGGTTTAGCTGCTACAGATACGACTCAAAATGTCCCAGAGAGTGGTCACAAAAAAGTTTTTGTTTTACCATAAACATGCTCAAAATGCTTTGATGTGTCGTTAAAAATTACCTGTTTTTATTGCTACAAACATGACTAGAAATGTGTCAAGACGAGACAGTAATAAAGTCCCAATGTCCTCAGACAAGACAATAATAAAGTCCCAATGTCCTTAGACAAGACAATAATAAAGTCCCAATGTCCTTAGACAAGACAATAATAAAGTCCCAATGTCCTTAGACAAGACAATAATAAAGTCCCAATGTCCTCAGACAAGACAAAAGTCCCAGTGTCCTCAGACAAGACAAAAGTCCCAATGTCCTCAAACAAGACAAAAGTCCCAGTGTCCTCAAACAAGACAAAAGTCCCAATGTCCTCAAACAAGACAAAAGTCCCAGTGTCCTCAAACAAGACAAAAGTCCCAATGTCTCCAAACAAGACGATAATAAAGTCCCAGTGTCCTCAAAGGAGATGGCACAAAGTGTCCAGGAACGAGGATATCAGATCTAAACTGAGCATGATGAAGTAAAAGGTGCAGCAAACCCAAAATGTTGTGTCCTCATATGAGGACATATGAGGACATATGAGTGTCTTTTTGGTGTTACTGATATTTTGTGTTCAGAAATTCAACCAGAACATTATTGTGTCTTCTCAAACTGTATTTTACCAGTGACGGGACTTGATGTCCTCACAGCAGCCAGTCTGATAGATTTATTCTAACGTAAAGAAGAATATTAGTGCTGAATAATATTGTTGTTGTCTTTTGCAGGTCTTTGACGAGTCCTCTGAAAACTCCGGATCGCAACGTCCCTTGAGTAAAATGTCAATTTGATCCCAGAGAAAGTGATTTTAGTCCATGAAACCATCTTTAAAGACACAGCTGAACTTCTGAGCAGCAGAGACGCAGCAGCAGCAGCAGCTTTTGTCCCAAAGCTCAGGTCAATTAACATCCAGAGCCCGATTGGATTTTTGATTATCAGACCTGAAAGGGACTCGATTGATTGGCCGCTGAGGTCGCCCCGGCCCTGACGATGGCTGATCCAATGAGGGAGGATGGGAATTGAGTTTCCTAAGTATCTCCTGGCAGCGGAGCAGAGTTGGTATCGATCGTTACACTGCACAAAACCTCTGTTTAATCTTTGTATCGAGCCCCAACGTCTGATTTTCCTCAAGTCAAGTGGAAAAATCTACAGTCATAACTTGTCCAGATTTTTTCGGACTCAAAAAGCAACACGCGCCAGGCTTGATTTGAGCAGCAGTTTTTAGCAGGGCAGCTTCTCCTGGTTCTTTCAGATCATCTGTTCTCAGGCGGATCGATGGACGTGAGGCATTTTTAACACATACATCGTGGTGCTGTTGGATTTGCAGATGAGCGCTGATTGTTTCTAGTGGTCGATAGTTTCCAGACAGTTCTTCCTTTCTTTCTTCACCATCAACACGCTCCTTTACCCATGATGCTCTCTGAGACTCTCATTCTGGTCACCCTATTTTTTTTTCCTCAGAAGCTGTGAAGTACATTTATATACGTGTGATTTTTAGGAAATAACTAACTAACTTGCACATCCCAACATCCAACGGAGTGGGTGTTGGACCAAAGCAACTTCTGGCAAAGTAAAAAACAAATGGACAATTTTACAGTTAACAGTATGATGTTTATTTGTGGGCGGGGCTTAGCTGGAGGCGAACAGTTTGTGAGGACGCTCTGCGTTGGTGGTGGTGGTATACTGGGACAGTTTGTGAGGACGCTCTGCGTTGTTGGTGGTGGTGGTATACTGGGACAGTTTGTGAGGACGCTCTGCGTTGGTGGTGGTGGTGGTATACTGGGACAGTTTGTGAGGACGCTCTGCGTTGGTGGTGGTGGTATACTGGGACCCTCAGTGTCCTCTCAGCCTGTATAACCTGTAGTTGGACTGACACATTCCAATAAGGTGTGTGAAGCCACATTCTTCGTGATGCACTTGTTTTATTTGTATTTTTATGATCGAACACTTCGGCAGATCTCGTCCTTTAAAAATCAAATGTCCCCAAAGTGTCTGAGAATTTCACGCTTGTTAAAGTCAAACCTGTAAAGCCAGTGTTTTATTGGTCGCAGGATAAAACACAGACAACACGAGGAGAGTCTGCATTAATTTAAAAATCCTCCGAACCCACAGTGTGACAGAGATTCTTTTAATCATCACATTTACTCTCATCAAATTAAATTTATTGTTCCTGCACGACAAAGACAAGACAGGAAGTGTCTCCAAAATAAAAGTCTCAGCTGATGTTCAGTCTCTTGATGTAATCAGATTAACCCACAGCGCCCCCTGTGGGCTAATTAAAGTACTGCAACTGAGGTGTCAAAACAAATACGCTAAGCGCTGAACTATATCGTCACTGTAACTGTAACTTGTTAAAATTAAAGTATGTTTCTGCTCTTTAATGAAACCTGCAAAGATTCAGTGTTTTCCAAGAATTTAATTTCAGTTCAATTCAAATAGCTTGATTGGCATGAAAAAATATTTGTTATAGTCAAAACCTTTCATAAATAATAAATAAACAAACAAATAAATAAATAAATAGATAAATCAATAATTATATAAATAAATAGATAAATAAGTAAATTGACAATATTTAAAATAAATACACAATATTTTATATTTATTAGAACATTTTATTAAAATTTGACACCATGCAGCTTAAACTTGGTCCTTTTACACTTCTTCATGCCTCCGTGTCGGCAGTAGCCATGGCTGGAGGCATTATGTTTTCAAGTTGTTTCTCCATATGTATGTACGTACGAACATCTTGAGGGATTTATTTAAATTTGGCACAAACGTTCACTTGGACTCAAAGATTAACTGATTAGTTTGTGGTGGTCAAAGGTCAGGGGTCAGCGTGACCTTGCATCCGTCCGGCAACGCAATATCCCAACCTGCGCAACTTTCCTTTCCGAAACCTACTCAGGTGAGATACATTAAGTATGTAACTTTACGTTAAGTATGGAACATGACATTAGGTACTGGACCTAGCTTAACTTTACGTAAAACCCAATCTAGGTAATTCAACATGAAGTATGTAACTTTACGTTAAGCACATAACATTACATAAAAGGATTTAACATGACATCACCCAAGAATGAATCTTTTCCTAATCCGAACCTACATTACTTTACATTCCCAAACTAAATCTGCGTAACTTTGCTTTCCTAAACAAAACGTACATTTAAGTAACTTTACCTAAAGTATGTAACATGACAATGCCCAACCATGATTCTTTTCCAAAACCTAACCTACGCAACTTTACTTACATAAACCCAAGCCAGGTAACTTAACGTTAAGCATTCAACTTTACGTTAAGTATGTAAATGACAAAGCCCACTCGTGATTCTTTTCCTAAACCTAACCTGTGTTACTTACTTTCTTAAACATAACCTATATAACTTTAAATAATAATAATAATAATAATACATTTTATTTATCAGCGTCTTTCAAGACACTCAAGGTCACTGTACATAGAGAATAAATAAATAAAAACACAGCAGCAATATAAAACATTAAAGTTAGCAGCAGGCAATGACATTTAGCAGTGATAGGCTTGTTCAAACAGATATGTTTTGAGGTTGGATTTGAAAGTGTCCAGGGATTGAATATTTCGAATATCGGGTGGGAAGGTGTTCCAGAGGCGGGGGGCTTAGCAGCTGAAGGCTCTGGACCTTGTGGTGGTCGGGTGGGCCGGAGGGACAGTGAGGCTGATTGAGGAGGAGGATCTGAGAGGCCTGCTGGGTGTGTGGACGTGGAGGAGGTCAGTGAAGTATGGAGGAGCGAGGTAATGGATGGCCTTGAATGTGAGCAGTAGGGTTTTGAATTGGATGCGGTATTGTATGGGTGGAGAGATAGATAGAGCTGAGTGTCATCCACATAGCAATGAAACTGTATATTGTGTTGTCCCAAGGGGGAGGAGATAGATAATGAAGAGGAGGGGACCGAGGACAGAGCCCTGAGGAACACCGGAGGAGAGGGGTGATGGCTGGGACGTGAAGGATTTTAAATGAGTGTGGCCAGTGAGATATGATTTAAACCAATCAAGGGGTGTGTTGGATATTCCATTGGCTGCCAGTCTGTTGAGGAGGGTGGAGTGGGAGATGGTGTCAAAGGCTGCACTCAAGTCGAGGAGGATGAGGATGGATTCTGTGCTGTGGTGAGGACGGAAGCCAGACTGGAACTGTTTGTAGAGGTTATTGCTGGAGAGGGTGAGTGAGATTTTTGAGAGAAAAGGCAGATTGGAAATAGGGCGGAGGTTACCGAAATTGTTGGGATCTGAACCAGGTTTCAGCAGATCTGAGGGAGGATGGAACACAACCAGAGGTGAGGGAGGAATGGATGATGGCGGTTATCATAGATGTGAGGGAGAGGAGGCATGCTTTGACTAAAGGGGTTTGCAGGGGTGAAGCTAGCAAGTAGATGGTTTGGATTTCTGGATGAGTTCTGATATGTCAGCATCAGAAGGAAGGTGGAAACTGCAGGAGGTGTGAGGGGTTAGTTCCTGGTGGATCCGGTCTATTTTTGTATTAAAAAATGCCATCAGGGAGTTACAGTAATCGGTTGAGTTAAAATGTGGAGGAAGAGAGTCCGGTGGGCGGAGTCCAGTTGGTGACCAGTGAGATCAGTGCTCGATTGTTCCCATTGCCAGCACTGATTAATTCAGCATAGTACTGTGATTTTGTTGTGGAGAGAGAGTCCTCGTAAAACAGACTTATGGCTGTAGTACATTTGCTTGTGAATAGTGTGACCAGTCTTCCTGTAGAGCCGTTCCAGTTGGCGTCCTGTGGCTTTGAGTTGGCGTAGATGGGGTGAAAACCAGGGGACAGAGTGGGTGAAGGATACAGTCCGGGTTTGAAGACCATTATTATAACAAGAGACCAGTTCATTAGTTGAGGCAGAGGAGTTGATGATGGGGAGAGTTTCCAAACCTGATGTAAGGGCTGTTACATTAATGTTTTTCATATTGCGATATGAGATGACCCATAGTGGATTAGTTTTGAACAGTGTTAGGTTCATGGTGAATTAAATTAACATATGGTTGATGTTGTCCTTATGTATATTATTTATATTTGGGGAAAGGGAACAGATTTGGACCATTTATGTGTAAGACCACTGTTTCGAAACATGCATACACTGGGACAGAGAAAGGCAAGACTTTCCACAGCTCACGGTAGATTATCGCGAGACCTCCTGCTCTGCCAGTGTGACGTGGTTGACAGGTGTAAACAAACCCATGTGGAGTGGACTAGTTCAGTTGGGAAAAGTCATTGGGTTGTTGAACAACAACAACTTTCTCTGTCTAACTGTTGTTGCCACATCTCTGTTAAACAGAGAAAGTCAAACTTACGATCGAGGAGGAGGTCCCGAAGGAGTTGTCCTTTGCTCGTGAGAGAACGGATGTTGAATAGTCCGAGGTTGACATCGCTGCGGTCAGTGGCGGTGTCAACATTAGCCGACCTGGCCAAGTTGACTAATACACTGCGGTCCATGGTCTGACTGGAGTTCTTTGGTGGACGAGACGAGATGGAATTTATGTCAGTGGAGTCACTGATGTGGAAGCTCTGACGGGATCCACGGTCGATGTGTTTCCAACGGGTAATGCGAGCAATGTCCGGAGGAGGTTCAGTATCGGCGGCGGGTCAGGCAGGTGGCTCCGTAGCAGGAGGAGCTCAGCAGCCGTGTATTGGAGTAAGGCTGCAGGTGGATTTGATATAATGGACAGGATAGTCCAGACGAGCATGAAACTCACAGCCAGTCGGTTAATCCACATGATGAACAGATGAATGTAGTACCAGCAGGTAGCAGCAACCAGGTGAGGAGTGGAAGCCCGCTGGAAATCCACAGATAAACAGTTAAAACACTCAATACTGAAATACCCAATTGTTTTGATATGTGACGTGGTGATGCCAAACCATGATTCTTTCCCAAACCCAACCTACGTTACTTAATGTTACGTACATAATGTTATGCTCAGTATGTAACGTGATGACAAATTCTTTTCCTAAACCTAAAGAATGTACTTTTACGTTAGGTACGTAACTTTACATTAAGTACTTTAACTAACTTAACCTAAACCCAACCTAGGTTAGCTAATGTTAAGTTTGTAACTTCATGCTAAGTATGTAACATGACAATACACAACCATGATTCTTTTACTAAACCTAACCTATGTAACTTAACTTGGCTAAACGTAACCCACTTAACATAATGTTAACGCCCAACTACAATTCTTTTCCAAACCCAACCTACGTAATTTTAATGATAATACATGATACTTATATAGCGCTTTTCATAGCATGTAGTTTCTTACACCGAACCTAGGCAACGTTACCTTATTTGTGTAAATTTACATATGTGATGTGACGATGCCCAACCACGATTCTTTTCCAAAACACAACCTACATAACTTTACTTTCCTATACCCAACCTAGGTAACTTTATTTTAAGTATGTAACTTTACGTTAAATATGTAACGTGGTGACGTTCAACCACGATTCTTTTCTGAAACCTACAGTATGTGCGTTTACGTTAGGTATGTAATAGTCTCGATATACAGACTCTACATTCAGTGAATGTAGGCAAACCCCAGAGATCTTGCCTCCGAAAGAAGAGCGGAAGAGCCCTGGTTTCCGGTTGTAGGCTGTTTGTAGTCCGTGTGATATTGACCAATCAAGTTTGAGCCGGCTGCAGTTGTTGCCAGGTTAAACGCTCCGTGCGGTGAACGGAAGTAGGAAACGGAAATTTGCCTCCTTCGCCCAAATCAAACCGGAATACCAAAAAATCGTGGGTCTGCCCCCAGAGGCTGTATTCGGCGTCTGCCGGAAGTCAGACGCCGAATACAGCCGATGGGTTCCGAGAATGGGTCTGTAACTTTAGATTTAGTGCACAAACCATGATTCTTTACCTAAACCTTACCTACATAACTTTACGTTAAGTGTGTAACTTTATGGCAAGTTATGTGATGATACACTGCCACGAGTCGTTTCCTTACCCTAAAGTAACGGTATGGAGGCTTATTTGTTAGATATCATTCCTGAAATTTTGTAAATACCAAAATGTTTAATGACCCAAAAACAATGAATTATCCAACTGATAGTTTCAACGCCACCGTTATTTCATGTTGCTTGTAAGTAAAACATACTGAGTTTCTGTTGTTGTTGTTGTTTAGAAACCCTGATGATAGAGCTCTGCAGTCTGCTCTCTGAGCCTGAGAGGGTTGTGAGACGGTCTTGGAGGGTGATTCTCGGACTGATTTGAGAGCACACGGTGTTTCCCTGCATGCTTTTGGAAAACGTATAAAGCACAACAGAGACTAAAAGTGAGGTGACAGCTGGTGGTTGGAGTCACAGCTTCAGTTCATCCATCAACCTGCATCAACTTTCCAACCACAGAGCAGGTGTGCCTGCAGCCGCTAATAACTGCTGTTACACACAGAGACCAGCCTGCCCCCCTCTTTAGGCTCTGACCTTTGACCTCCGCCCATAAAAACACACAGGTAAGTAAACCGGCTGCGGCAAACCCCTGAGATAAGAGACATTCATGAAGCGAGACTCAGCCGGTCCGAAGAGAGAGAAGCCCTCAGACAGACGAGCTAATTAGATCTGCCTCTTCCACACGGCTAAAAGAGACTTATTTAATTATTACAGCCGTAATTACTGCTGGTGCAATCACAGGAGCGGGATTCGAGGAGATGGCAGCTAAAATTGGCTTAGAGCTGCCTCGTTGTGCCGGTTTCCTCCTGGTTAACTGCATCGGCTCACATTAGCAACATGAAGGTGCCGCGTAAATCTGCGGAGCGTCTGAGAGGCTTCACATGAATGAAGGCTTTGTTTCTGATTCGGGGTTTCTCACAAGATGCGTCTCGGTTTTCTCTTTGTTGTCTTTATCACTCGTCAGGTGCGTTTTCTGCAGCATTGTGGGAAAGAGTCTGACTGTGATGGCTGTTTCTGACTTTGTTTTTACCTATAATGAATGAAGTTTTTGGGTTTAGATTTCTTAAACTGTTATTATTCCGTAACAATGCATCATAATTTCTTAGTTGATTATATCTTTAATTAATAAACTGAGAAGTAACTTTAGCTGTCAGACAAATGTAGTGCAGTAAAAGGACAATATTTCTCAGATGTAGTGGAGTCAAGTTGGAGATAAAGTACAAGTACACCAAAACTGTACATCCTAGGATTTGTGACCCATCCGGCGCCACAACCTGCCTCCAAGGGTTGAGCCGGATACTCAGATGAAACGGGTATCCAAGTATAGAGGTAAAACGTTAGGCTGCAAACAAATTACGCCACGGTCACATCACGCTCTGTAGTCTCATTTAGCCAGGTGTTAGCAACCGTGTTTTTTTAAGAGATGTAAAAGCTTCTAAACCCACTTTAGGGTATTTACTGACAAAAAGTGAAAGTCTCTTAAGCTTGAGTTAACCAACACCTTATTTTTAGGCATGCAACCAAAAATCCACTAACTTCAAGACCAAAGAATTGGAAGTGCTAACATGCTAACTCGTTTGGGAGTGTTCTTACAAATATCAGCTTTTGGACTTTGTCAGACATTTTTTGTCACACTCTCTGAAGTCAAAGAGCAACTGCAGCTTCTGCACAGCACATAAACACAGAGATTAAGATAATTTGTGGGTGAAATGTCCGTTAAAATACAACTATTGATGTCACGGATTATTGTAGATGTATCTGTTGGAGCCTCGTTGGTCCTGTACTTCCTGAACACATCAGTAGGACAGAGTCTGCTTGCTGCTAACCTGCCTCAGTTTGATTTAAAAACGTCCACCATGGGAGTGAAGTCAGTCTGAGCTCATTATACCGTTGTCTCCTCGCATCCCATCATCATCAGCCAAATGGCGTCAAATTGAAATTAAAGCCTCGCCATCAGATTGTTTTCAGGGTGAATTCAGTCCGAGTCGATTCTGTCGCCGCCCGGTTTTATTCCGGAGCTGAGAGAGCTGTGACAGATCGCTGGCCGAGTGTCAGGCAGCATTTAGTTCTGCTCCATTGTGTCAGGTAAGAGGCTGTAATGAGGCCGGCAGTCGAGGGGGTTTCAGCGCAGACAGGATGAAGGTGGCGAGACTGACGAAGAGACAAGTTTGATTTAATGACAGGTTAAAGGAACAGTTCCACATGTTGAGGTGTTTAATCTGTAGGTCCAGGATGTGTTTATCTCAGATCTGCATGAAGAGTGGGAGCAAAAGGAAACTGATGACACGTTATTTAAGGATTGAGCTGAAGAGACTTGGACTCGTACTGAACTGAAGAGACCTGGACTTGTACTAAGCTTAAGTTGAAGTCCTGTACGAATGTATAAACTTGTATATCTATGGATTTAGTTTCTATAACTTAAACACAGTCGAGTCATATTTGACTTGGGCTTGTATCAAGCTGAAGAGACTTGAACTCATACTGAGGTGAGGATGAGGTCCTGTACGAGTGCATAAACTTGTTTATTGTTTTTGTTTGTATAAATCAAACACAGTTGAGTTGTATTTGACCTGGACACGTACTGAGCTGAAGATGAGGTCCTGTACGAGTGTATAAACTTGCTCATGGGTTTAAGTTTGTTTAAGTCAAACACAGTTGAGTGGTATTTAACTTGGACTAATATTGAAGAGACTTGGACTCATACTGAGCTGAAGAGACTTGGACTCGTCCTGAGCTGAAGATGAGGTCCTGTACGAGTGTATAAACTTGTTTTTGTTTTTCATTTTGTTTATATCAAACACAGTCGAGTCGTATTTGACTTGGACTCGTTCTGAGCTGAGGATGAAGTCCTTAACGAGTGTATAAACTGGATGTTAACGAGGCGGCTGAGGTTTCAAGGAAAGGACGTGTAACTGAAGCAGACAGAGAGGAAGTCAACAGCCACGTTAACCCGCGGACACTCAGACGTTTGATGAAGCGGCGAGCGCTGGTCTCTCCTCGCCACAGATCCAACATCATTAACCGGGGAGAGAGACAGTATGTTTCGGCCCGCACCGCCGGTAATGAGCCCTCGCCGATCATCCCTCACGCCGTAATTAGCGGCGGGGCCCGCCACTCGGGGCCCCCCGCTCGCCGCTAATGGAGTGAACAAGGCAGAAAACGAGCGCTATTAAGGCTGGACATGAATTCCAGCGCGCCACGTGAAAAGCCTTGAAACATAATTCATCATTCAGCGCCGCCGCTCCGGCCTCCTCCGGATCGCTGCCTCGTCTTCTGGCTGCAATCAAAGCAGGATGGATCGGAGGAGCCGGCTTCCTGTCTTCGTCTCCAGGAGGGAGACTTCAAACCTCTACAAACCAGAGACGAGGAGGAGTTGTGTGTGTGCTGTGAGGAAGATGAAGGAGATTGGTAAACGTGAGGCTGGATGATCCGCCATCTTTGTTGTAGTTTAAGCATCATTTCCTCCTCCTCTCAGTCACTGTGGACAGAAACAGCAGCTTCAATACAGCTGTGTAACATCACAGTCATATTATGTGATGTGCTCAGCGCTTAGGTGACAAACCATTTTTATCTTCATTCATGTTCTGTCTATGAAATGTGCGCGGAGAAAAGAGCTTTAACAAGAAGGTCAAAAGACATTTAAAGAAGCAGCCGACCACAGAAGCTGATCTTGAGATGATGAGTTGATTATTTTGTGATCTCGAGATAAAGCTTGAGCAGCCTTTTGTTTTACCAAGTATTGAAGTAAAATAACTCGGTAACATGAGCAAAACAAGTTTGGTTATTTTGAGACAATTAAATAATTCATGGTGTCCTGATAATAATCTTATGATATCTTATGAAAGCGCACATACAACAGTACGTACGCACGGCATTGTCACGTGATGTACGTAACGTAAAGTGACGTGCATCACGTGACGTTATGCAAGTTAGGTCAGGTTTAGGTGAAGAAAGTTATAAGGGTTAGCTTTAAGAAAGTAACGTTACGTAGGTTAGGGTTAGTTGTTGCAGGAAGTTACCGCTGGAGTGACCGTACAAACACGAGGAGTTACTCTGGTTGGAGTAGTAGTGCCCTATTATTTAATATAGCGCGCGCTCACGGGCTGCAGGCAGGTCAGCTCTAGCTTCGTACTGGAGACATGTCACATATTGAACATCCTGTCACTCATTTAGACAAAAGGAGATCGGAACACAGGGCCCAGGTTGAAAAAAACATTAGTTCCCATTTAAGGCCAAAGTTTTCGGTATTACAAGATGGTTTAAAGTCGACTAATTGTTCCCAAACCTCCATTTAAAAAAAAAAAAAAAAAGGAAAACCTCATTAGATTTGAAGTATATGAATTACTTCCCATCATGCTTTGTATTTGTACACTGCTATGCAGCCGTAAATACCAACTGGAGCGCCACATGGATTGATCCGCTGCTGAAAGTAGTCCCCAATAAATGTAGTATTTCCTCCTGTTTATTAACAATAATAGCAAGCCTAGAATAAAAGCAGACTGGCCCTTTAAGAAGAGAAAACACGACATCACACAAACATTTAATCCAGATGGAACACGTGCAGAGGTCAAAGGTCAAAGCCACAACACCTCCATGGTGAGATGTTAGGAACGACAGAGGAATAAAGAGGGAGCACTTTGTGTGTGCTTGATTTGTTCACGGGGTGTCACCTGTACATGATGAGTGACAGGGGGGCGGGGACATGTGTAGGCAAGGTCAGCGAGGCGATTGGGCCGCATGATGAGGGTGGGCGGGGTCAAGGTCGGGGCTGAGGGTGGCAGTGATGCTTCCAGCAGGCGAGTCGTGAGGAGCTGTGAAACACAGAGGAGACTGTTTACAGCTGAGAGCACTGTTTATTGATCAGTCAGTTGACTGTCAGACGGGTATCGATCGTTTCACACACTTATAAACCAAATATTAAGAATTGCTAAATTGGATTATTTCTTTGTACCTTTAATCAAGTCTTAGTATTTTTATAGGGTGATATATATTTCCACATATCTGTGTGTATGAGCGTCAACCACAAGTCCATTTACTCCTCTGGCCCTGATTTCTGACGTGTTTGCAAAACTCCATTTTTTTAGGCCAAACTTTGTCCTGAAAATGCAGAAAATATTCAAGGGAGGGAATTTCTTAAAATTTGGCACAAACCTACGTCCACTTTGAGTCAAGTAGGAACTGGTTGGAATTTGGTGGTCACAGTCACTGTGACCTCGTCTGTCTGATTCTTTTCAAAATGATATCTCAAGAATACATCGAGAGAATTTCTTCAAATTTGGCCCAAATGTCTACTTACCAATGTCTGCTTACCGACAAACTGATATGATTTTAGTAGTCATAGGTCAAAGTTCAAAGGTCACTGTGACCTCATCTGTCTCATTCTCTTGAAGGTGATATGATAAGAACACTTTGAGGAATTTTATTTATTTATTTTCAAATCCACTTGGACTCAACCATGCACTAATTGGATTCTAGTGGTCAAAGGGCAAGGACACTGTGACCTTGTCTGTCTCATTATCTTAAATGGAATATCTCAAGATCACATTCAGATCCACATTTTTCAAACTTGACACAAACATCTGTTTTGATTCAAGGAGGAACTGATTGGAATTTGGTGGTCAAAGGTCGCTGTGACCTCAACTTTCTCATTGTCTTGACTGCAATATCTCAAGACTGCTTTTAAGGATTTTTTTTTTGCAAATTTGGCACAAACAAACACCCACTTTCAGTCAAGGAGGAACTTACTGGAATGGGGTGGTCATAGTTTGAAGGTCAACATCGCTGTAACCTCATCTTTTCGTACTCTCAAAACTGCGATATCTATAGCACGATTTTTCAAATTTGGCACAAACATCCACTTATGATTAGGTTTATGTCTGTCTCATTCTCTTAAAAAGGGTTATCTCAAGGAAGTTTTGGGATATTTTTCAAATTTAGCACATACGTCCACTTTGAGTCAAGAAGGAACTGATTTGATTTTAGTGGTTATAGGTCAAAGGACAAGGTCGCCTTGACCTCGTCTTTCTTATTCTCATGACTGCAGTATCTCAAGCACACTCTTAGGTACATTTTTCAAATTTGGCACAAACCTCTGTTTTGATTCAAGGAGTAAGTGATTGGAATGTGGTAGTCATAGGTCAAAGGTTAAGGTCACTGTGACCTTGTCTTTGTCCTACTCGACGCGATGTCACATGAACCCTTTTGGGGATTTTTATTTTTTTTTTTTTCAAATCAAGCACAAACACTAATTCTCATTGCAGTTTGCCGAGGTTCAAGAATACCAAAAATATGGGGACAGGAAGCAGTTAAAGTAAAACCCAAATAACACCAAATCACCAGCTCTGCCTTAATGTTTATACGGACTCTGATATACGTGTGTCCACTACAGCGGTTAATGTTCAGAACCTGTTTGGCTCCTAGTTCATCTAGCTCGTGTTCTGTTTTACAGTCGGGTCCTTTAACAGCAGGTTCAGGTATTCTCACACACACACACACACACACACACACACACACACACACACACACACACACACACACACACACACACACCTCCAGTCTGGATCAATTAGTGTTTCGGGGGAGCAGAGAACAATTAACCAGCTGGCTTTTATGAAACAAAGCAATTAATGTTATGCTAATAAGTCAGATTTTTGAGCAATTCCAGATCATTTGCTAATCATTCACTAATTACTCTGACGACTCTTCAGCGTCATCAAATTATGAGTGATTAATGGGACAGATGTGGATATTTAACAAACTCCTCCGCAGCTCCACATCTGGACCGCACCACACCCACTGACTTCCTGTTTTTTAATTTGGGACAAATTAAAATCCTGCTGCATGACAGTGACATGTTGGGCCTGTGGGAGCAGGCGGATTATAAACAACTAAATAACAACAACAACAACAATACCACCACTACTACTACTAATATTAATAATCATAATAATAATAATAAAACTTTACACATTACACATTACAAAACAAAGTCACAAAATGCTTTAAAAGGCAAAAAATAAATACATATTAAAAAATAAAATAAATTAAATTAAAAATGAAATCAAAAAGACAACTATGATAATTCTAAAAAGAATTTTTAAAGGTATATAAAATTCAGCAAAAGGAGCTACATAGAGAAAAAAAATTAAATTAAACAATAAAATTAAAAGGATGAAATAAGCAACAGATAATTCTTCATAATAACAATGCAAATAATAAATATAATGCAACAACAACAGTAATAATGATAAACTTTATTTATCTAGCACTTGATACACAATGATACACAAACAATGATAATTTAGAAAGAGTTTTAAAGTTATATAAAATTGAGTGAAAAAGGAAAATAAAACAATACAAAAAAATACTTAGAATACAACAACAACAACAATAATAATAATGGTAAACTTTATTTATGTAGCACTTTTAGAGCACACCCCCTCAAATAAATGAATAATACACAAACAATGATAATTGAAAAACAGACAAAGACAAAAAAAATGATAATGATGATAAATAAATAAATAAAGGTTAAACAAATAATGATAAAAACAGTTTAGTCATACAATATTGAGCGGAAGGAGCTACACATAAGAAAGTAAATATTATGTAAAATAAAAAATAAAACAAGTTAAAATAATAAACTAATATTTAAGATGTAATAAAAAGAAAAAGAAAAAGATAAGATTTAATAATAATAATAACAATAATAAATATTCATCAAACACTTAAAAAGTTACAAGTGCTTTTAAGGACAATAAAAAATATAATTAAAAAATGAAAAATGATTCATAAACAATGATTTAAAAACAGACAAAAGACAAATAGATAGATAAAATGAAAATTATACAACATTGAATGAAATGAGCTACACATACAGTATAAGAGAGTAAAATAAGTAAACAACACCTTTAAATTATGTTAAACCATCTGACATTTACGTTTCGAATAAACGTACAAAATTACACTGCAGAACCTGAAGTTTGCTTCAGTATCACAGTGACCCAGTGAGAGTGCGTCCATGGGTTCACTGCAAACAGGAGCTGCTAACAGCTGATTGGGCATACTTAAAATCAGTTGGTCATTTCATATAATGTGCAACATTAATAAGAGATGCCTCATTACATGTATTGTTTTGTCCAACCAGTGGACTTAAACTAAGCAAAAAGGAAAGACAAAGAGCAAAGCTGCAAATCTTCGAGGTGAACAGATATTTTGGATTTCTCTAGATGATAGAGACAAATAATACTGTCATAACTTGCAGTTATAAATATCAGGTTTTAGAAGTTTATTTTAACAGTAAAATGAAGAATGAAGTTTGGCGTTTGGTCAAAGTCAGTTTGTGTCTGAATAACTACAGTTTTTTGTACATTACTGCCTCAAACATGTCTCTGTTGTGTTGGGAAATTAGAATTGAAAACCCCTCTCAACCCCATCTTAAACCCCTCCTCAGCTTCAGGTGGAGCTGCTCCGTCCTGCTGAAAACAGGTGAAGGTGCTATTAAAAGGCAGCTGTTGTCCCCCTCAATTACAGCCCACGGAGCCCCGGCTGATTGGCGTCCCGGCCGGCAAAGGTCACTGCTCCAAGCGGGGCAGGCGGGGGTTAATCACAGACCCTGTTTACGGCCTTCTCCCAAAAAACAGAAGCCCCGCTCATTACTCACATAGCTCAAACCCATATACCTCCCGTCAGGAGCGCACAGAGGGAACACCTTCGTTCATAATCTCAAATGTCTTTTCACTTCTATCGAAGTAAAATCCTGATATGTATGAAACAATAACCTGTAAACATTTGTCTTTGGGGAATCAGACAGCTACTTTGTTTGACACGCAGCTTAGCAACAGCAGCAAAACGAGATGGCTGTTTCCTGCGTTTGCTTTGGTGTGGACGTTTTGTGTTTTTGGCGCCTACAATTATGATCAATTGTTACATTTACTTTGATAAGAATATCTTATTAAAGACACTCCAGCGTCCAGCTCAAGTGACTCCAATTAGGTCCATAAATCCATTTAGTAATCGCTTGTTGGCTAAACATAACCACGTGTGTGTGTCGGCTAAACGTAACCACATGTGTTTGTTGGCTAAACGTAACCACGTGTGTGTGTTGGCTAAACGTAACCACGTGTGTGTGTCGGCTAAACGTAACCACGTGTGTGTGTCGGCTAAACGTAACCACGTGTGTGTGTTGGCTAAACGTAACCACGTGTGTGTGTCGGCTAAACGTAACCACGTGTGTGTGTGTTGGCTAAATGTAACCACGTGTGTGTGTTGGCTAAATGTAACCACGTGTGTGTGTTGGCTAAATGTAACCACGTGTGTGTGTTGGCTAAACGTAACCACGTGTGTGTGTTGGCTAAATGTAACCACGTGTGTGTGTTGGCTAAACGTAGCTACATGTGTGTGTTGGCTAAACATAACTACATGTGTGTGTGTGTGTTGGCTAAACGTAACCATGTATGTGTTGGCTAAACGTAACCACGTGTGTGTGTTGGCTAAACGTAACTACATGTGTGTGTTGGCTAAACGTAACCACGTGTGTGTGTTGGCTAAACGTAACCACGTGTGTGTGTTGGCTAAACGTAGCTACATGTGTGTGTTGGCTAAACGTAACCATGTGTGTGTGTTGGCTAAACGTAACCACGTGTGTGTGTTGGCTAAACGTTACCACGTGTGTGTGTTGGCTAAACGTAGCTACATGTGTGTGTTGGCTAAACGTAACCATGTGTGTGTGTTGGCTAAACGTAACCACCTGTGTGTGTTGGCTAAACGTTACCACGTGTGTGTGTTGGCTAAACGTAACCACGTGTGTGTGTTGGCTAAACGTTACCACGTGTGTGTGTTGGCTAAACGTAACCATGTGTGTGTGTTGGCTAAACGTAACCAGGTGTGTTTGTTGGCTAAACGTAACCACGTGTGTGTGTTGGCTAAACGTAGCTACATGTGTGTGTTGGCTAAACGTAACCATGTGTGTGTGTTGGCTAAATGTAACCACGTGTGTGTGTTGGCTAAACGTTACCACGTGTGTGTGTTGGCTAAACGTAACCACGTGTGTGTGTTGGCTAAACGTTACCACGTGTGTGTGTTGGCTAAACGTAACCACGTGTGTGTGTTGGCTAAACGTAACCAGGTGTGTTTGTTGGCTAAACGTAACCACGTGTGTGTGTTGGCTAAACGTAACCAGGTGTGTTTGTTGGCTAAACGTAACCACGTGTGTGTGTTGGCTAAACGTAACCAGGTGTGTTTGTTGGCTAAACGTTACCACGTGTGTGTGTTGGCTAAACGTAACCACGTGTGTGTGTTGGCTAAACGTAACCACGTGTGTGTGTTGGCTAAACGTTACCACGTGTGTTTGTTGGCTAAACGTAACCATGTGTGTGTGTTGGCTAAACGTAACCATGTGTGTGTGTTGGCTAAACGTAATCTCCCAGCCTGTTTTGTTTTTTTCCTAAAACCAAACATGTGCATTTGTTGTTGGAGGAAAAATAACTTCAATTTGCGTACCGATGTAGTGCTTTTATTTTGAAAGAGACTGTATCAAACTGTACATTTCCTGTGAAAACAGAAGTGTATTTTGAAAACAGACAATGCATGTAACAGGCTGAAGTTGACACGGCGTCCCAGAACGTCAACAACCAACACACCCAGGGTACCTTGGACGCCATATGTGGACGTGGAGAGTCCATGACCAAACGTGGACATGTGACGAGGTCACAGTGAGGATGTGTTGGTTCGGCATTTTTAAATGGTGCTCAGAGCATTATGGGAAGTGTAGTTCCATAAATTAAAGTACAATTATCTACCAGATGAGGATATTCTCAGAGAGGAGAGGGGAGACTTTGAGGAGGCTCATGAGGTTTGGAAATCTAAAAATGAAGACAGATGATTTGACGACGGTGTGACTGCATCGAGGAGCTCGTGGTTATAAAGCAGCAGGAGGAAGCGTCCCTGAACCGAAGGCTACCACCATCAATCACGCTCACGGCAAAGAAGGAGAAACCCGGCTGCAGCCGTGGCACACAATGGAGGATATTTACTGTTTTATGGCTGCATGTTTGTGAGCTCTGATGAGGGGGGAATATTTAACAGGTCAGTACAGCGCCGCGTTCAACGTGACAGATATAGAGTGGGAGATTCCTCTGAGGGGACTTGATGTCACTGTGGTGGACCAGGAGGGGCCCCGACAGGCCTGCAGATAATAACTGTATAAGCAGAGCTCAGAGGCGGATCATCGTCACAGAGACAGAGTGAATGTGTAATCACAATATGAATGCACATACATTTGAAAATGGCCCTCCAGCCACTCTGTATGTAGACGGATGCAAAAGGTGAATAAATTCAGCACATAGAAACAGAACTTCACGACGTGATAGGAATTTATTTTCTTAATTATATTTTGGATTTTACTCAAAGGTCGACTCCGTCTGCACACCTCATCACAAACTGTCCACATAGCAGCTTACAGAGGCAGACAGGAGGTCTGCGTCACTGTGACGTGGAGTTACATTTCTGGGGAGGTGCACGTCAGGCTGTGTTGTCGTTTCAACGCAGAATTATAAATTCTGCCTAAGTTCAAACTATAAAAACCTAAAAACCTTCTTTATTTTCATTCAGTGCACCAAGTGGCGACGCCTTGACGTCTCTTTGGTTTTATTGTTTGACGTGTGTTTGATGTGAGCAGAGACGATAACAGACGGGTTATTAGAGATGCAGGGTTTGTTGTGTTTTCTAACCCCCGGAGTAAAATATTAGACTTTTAAAACTGCCCGAGAGCCAAACGCTGAACCTCCACCAGCCGTCATGATGCTCAGTGTGTGCCGGAGTTTCCCTTCAGGGATCAATAATGTTTCACTTGAATATGACACAGATACATACATTCATACAGATATGTATATACAGGACATGTATGCAGGAAACAAAGGCGCTGAGAGGGCTGAGAAGTGTGTGTGTGTGTGTGTGTGTGTGTGTGTGTTCGTGTGGTGCATCCCTCTGGGACCACAACTGGAGCGTCTTCCTGCCCGCGGGCTTCTGTCTTTCTTGGTGTGAGGGAAGGGGAATAATTCGATTAACAACGAGGAGCAGAAAAAGGTGACAGAGTTTATTCCGCTCTGTGAGCCCACCTGGACAGGAACACAACGAAGACATCAGCCTCCTCTCACAGACCTGCAGTGATGATAATACTAACAGTGACCACCTCCTTCATGAACTTATTATTTTACATAATCTAGTTGCCCAGTTAGAGCTGAAGAGATTAATCGTTAGTTTAATCATTTATAAAGGAAAAAACAAAACTAATTTTGTCTATATACGACCAGTTTGCAGAAATTAATGGTTGAATTGTTTTTCATTTTACAACACATGGTTGCCAACAAGCCAGTCGCCATAATAAATGTTGTCATTTTGCGTTTCTATAAATCACGGATTGTAACGTTTGTACGTATCATGTTGCGGATATGTTGTGGCCCATTTGCTGCTGGAAACAATGTGTCACACAAAAAAAAGAACACTTTTGATGGGGCAATCTGCTGGAAATGCAACGATGTGTTGACAAAAAACACCCACTTTTGGTAGAATAACTGCCACCAGACACACCGCTGAAAATGCAGTGATGTCTTACTAAAAATAAAACACTTCTGGTGGCACAACTGCTATGTCTTGCCTAAAACCATCCCACTTTGTTTGAAGAATCACCACTGGGAATGCGGTGATGTCTTAATAAAAACCACCCACTTCCTGTGGCACAGTCACTGCTGGAAATGCAGTGATGTGTTGACAAAAAACACCCACTTTTGTTGGCATAACTACTGCTGGAAACACAGTGATGTCTCTCTAAAAACCACTCACTTTCTGTGGCACAATTGTCGCTGGAAATGCAGCGATGTCTTGCCAAAAAATACTCACTTTTGATAGCCTAACTGACACAAGATGATCTGCTATAAATGCAGTGATGTCTTGCTGAAACCACACCTTTTCTGGGGCACAATCACTGCTGGAAACACAGAAATCTGTCGACAAAAAAACATCCATTAACTGTAGCTTAACCTCCACTAGAAATGCAATGAGCATTTGTCAAAAAAACACCCACTTTCAGTCGCACAATTTCTGCCGGAAATGCAACTGTGTCTTGCTTAAATCCACCCACTTTCTGTGGCACAGTCACCACTGGAAATGCAGCAATGTGCTGACAAAAACACCCACCCACCACATATTTGGTAGCACAGTTTTCGCTGGAAATTCAATGACGTCTTGCTTGAAACCATCCACTTTTGTTGGAACAGTCACCACTGGAAATGCGGTGATGTCTTACTAGAAACCACCCACTTTATGTGGCACAGTCACTGCTGGAAATGCAGCAAAGTGTCAGTAAAAAAGACACCCACTTTAAGGTAGCATAAGTTCCACTAGAAATGAAGCGTTGTCTTGCTTGAAACCACCTACTTTCTGTGGTGCAGTGACATCCTGCTAAAAAAATACCTATTTTGAGTTAAACAACCAGTGCTGTAAATGCAGCAGTTTCTGGCTAAATAACATTCACTTTAAGTAGCGTAATTTACATGGGTGTCTTGCCATAAAATACTCACGTTTGGTAGCCTAACCAACACAAGATGGTCCGCTGGAAATGCAGCAATTTCTCACAAAAGATGGACCGGTGCAGCGCATGCATCACTGCAGAAGATCCATCTCACGCTCTGTTCAACCCTCACTCATGACTAGGGTTGGGACTCGTTAGGATTTTAATGATTCCTATTCATTATATTATATTATAATACATTATATTCATTATACTTGCTATACTTAAATAAGTATAATAAACACAAATGCAATCATACAAATACAAAAACTTTATTCTAACTGTTGCACAGTACAATTAGATGAAAATACACATTTGTGTGTGGTGTGTATTTCAGATTTAGAGCTTGTATCGTCTCCCTGAGAACATATAACAACAAAAAGTGATTCTCTGATTTCTACAGTAACACTATTACCTCAAATTAACCACAGCAATGTAATAAAAAATAGCTGAATTTATGCTTTGGCACTGTTATTTACGTGACAACACCTGAACAGAACACACACACACATTGGCTGTTTGTTTCTACTGCTCCCCTCACTGGAAGCCTTGGACCTCCCGCCGCCCGCTCCCGTCTCAAACACGGAGGTCTCCCGCCTGTTAAATAGTCTGTAACCATAACAACTGCGTGACACAAACAGTGCTTTACCAATTAAATAATGTCGGGCTCGGTCAGGTTCGGACAGAACTATGCGGCCCGTGGAGCACTCTAATGGAAATGCACGTGACCTTTTTTTTTGTTCTCTAATCTAGGAACCGTTTGCAGGAACCGTTACTCCAAATGTGATGGAACCAGTTCCGGAACCGGAACTTTGGACCCGGTTCCAAAACAGAACCGGATCCCAACCCTAGTCGTGACCCCAAAATACTTGAACTCCTTCGCTTGGGTCAGTGACTTTGGAGGTGCTGAGTCTCATCCCAACTGCCCTGGGTCAGGCTGGAGGTCACGTTGCGATGAAGCCAACAGAACCACATCATCTACGTAAAGCACAGACGCAACCCTGAGGTCTCCAAATCTGACCCCTTCCTCCCCCCGACTGCATCTTGAGATTCTGTGCATGAACATCCACCAAAAATCTGTCAAACTTTATGACTGTAGGACATGTTATAGATGACTGATGAATCTTTTGCCACCTGGTTGTATATGACTGTGTGTGTGTGTGTGTGTTGTTCTAGTACACAATTGGTCTAAAGCAGCAGAATACTGAGTGTCTTAGCTTCATAAATGACAAACAAAAACTTTAAACAAATATGTACCGCACAGGAAGTCGGTTTCACGAACAAACAGCAGCTAACAGTTGAATGAATTTTCAGGTTCAGACACCTGAAGTGTGAAAGGAGACAGAGATGATTCAGAGCAGATCCCGTGACCTCATGATGGGGGGGTGGAGTCCTTTGGGAGCTCCTTTGGGAAGTGGGTCAACCGCTTGGCATGCTGGCTCGTTAGCATCGAGTGTAAACACACACACACACACACACACACACACACACACACACACACACGCACACACACACACAGGCAGCTCAGCCCCTCTGGCTGTAATTGGCAACAATGAAAATTACACACAGGCTAATTAGCAGCTCCTTGGCACAGACAGGATGTACAAGTGAGAGTGTGTCGTACGCTCTCCTGAGTCCAGAAGATGCACACACACACACACACACACACACACACACACACACACACACACACACACACTCGTCTGTATCACACACTCGCTTACCTTAATCTGGTCCTGATTGTGACGTGACAGTTTGTAGTCACAGTTCTTTCATCACTTCTTCTTCTCTTTGACAGATGTGAGACGTGTAATATGTATTTCTATTATTTGTCTTTAGACAACAACGCTGATTAGTTTCAGTCACAATTTAGTCATTTTTATCTTTCATAGCGTTAGTCGATGAAAAGTCATGATATTTAATGTTTTAATGTTTTTTTTTCTCTTTAACCTAGTGCTGTCAGAGTCAATGCCTTAACACGTTAACGCAAATTCCTCTCAATGCCATTCGTTTTTTGATGCGTGATTAAAGCAGGATTTATACCTCTGCCTTAAACTGATGCCACAGCCTGACATGCACCTCCCCAAAAATGTAACTACACGTCACAGTGACGCAGACCTGTCTGTTTCTGTGTGCTGAAACCATTTCCCTCAGTGGAAACAAAGCTTTGATTTACTTTCGACAGTTGTTTTGTCAGTGAACCTTGTGAGCTGCAGTGGAGCTGAACTTTGTAATGTTACCTTTGTTAAATGTTGCTGTTGTCCCTGGCTTCATATGAGGTAGAGGAAAAAGCCCACTAGCCTCTAGGCTAATTTATACAATGTAAAATGCCATAGGCTTGTGCTAAAAACATTAGCATGTTGTATTTGTGGGGAAAATGTGTCCAGCATGATGCAAGTTATAGTGAAGCTGATTTGTGGCGATGAATAATCAAGTGGACGTTTGTGCCGGTTATAGAAGTTACAAGAATGTGACGTACATACGAACTCATGGATGGAAAACCCCAAAACATAACGCCTCAGACCTTCACCAGTGTGCAGTTCCTGTATCGCTCTGCTGACAAATAACTGAGCATATTTACTCGAATACAGTCTGAGGTACTTTTGCTTAAAGCCCCATTATGTAGAAATCCAGTTCTGTTCGCTTTAGCAGCTTATGACAAATATGACTTTCCTAGCATTTTTAGCCCGTTATCAGCATAATGTTTGCATGTGGAGCATGTTAGTATGTAAACAAAATGTTGGCTTGATGTCTGCAGATCACAACTACATCACATTAGAGAGGGTAATTTATTACTTGCTGGTTGATGCTAACTACCTCGGCTAACCCTGTTAACATTATTTGAATGGGGTTATGGTTGAAACAATAACGTTTTGGTCACTATATTTAGTGACTGTGCCTACACGTGATAACAGAGCTAACAAAAACAATGTGTGGCAAATTAAAAAAGGCATGAAAACGAGCATATAACTCACCTCTCAATTAGCAATATAGCCATCTCAGCATCGGACTTGCAGCCCTCTTTTTCCATTAGCTCTCTTTTTTTATTCCTGGCATCCTCCGACATCGTCGTCTTGCGTCTCTTAGCCTCAGCCATCTTTGTAAACACTAACTAGTCGGGCTAGCCGGCCTCTCTTTATCCAAAAACTCCATGTGTGCCGTAAAGCCGAACGTACTTTTTGCGAGAGAGCCGCGTCCCGATGTCAAAAGTTACATAGTCTAAATGCAGGCCACCGGGCCACTCTGTGGGAATAGGAGAGGTGCCATTCTCTCTGTAATAATCCAGCACACCAATAAATAGACTTTGAAACTGATATTTTAAGGTGAAAATACTACATAGTATTGCTTTAACCTGAGTATTTATATCTCATGCCAATTTCTACTTCTACTCCACCACACTGCAGATGGAAATATCATACTTTGTAGCCCTCTGTCATTATTTATTACATTTAAGTCACTCATTGTGTTAAAAAATAGCAGCTGAAGATATAAAAGCGCAGCTGAAACAATTAGATGATCAATTTAGAGAATAAATTGACAAATATTTTGATAACTGTTTATTTTTCATGTAAAACGTTTCATGGTTGGTTTCAGCCTCTCCAACTTTTTTTATTATTTAATTTCATTTAATTAATTAAAAACTTTTCCACATTGAGTACCTTTACTTTTGATACATTGTTACATTGATACTGATTGTACTTTAACATTTTAAAGGCGCTGTATGTAAGAATGTGGTCAAAACAGTTACTGCACTCAAATTCAAAATACTGCCTCGAGTCGTGTCCGCCCCCCCTCCTCTACAGATTCGAGGTTGCTGGACAGCGGCATGCTGGAGACTGATGTTTTTGCCCACGGGCAGCTGCCGTGGCAGGGCCGCGTCGCTGCGTCCTTGATCTTCGCTTTTCCAGCGGACCGTTCGAGCAAGTCCAGCTTCTTTGCTGCTAACGCTGCTGCCGGGAAACAGCTGAGGAGGAGCTTTAGATTTCTTACATATAGCTCCTTTAACTTCAATAACATTTTCAGTACCAGAGTATAATTACAAGTATTTGTACACTGTGGTATCAGTACTCCTGCTACAGTAGAAAAAGGAGGACTTTTACTTTTTTTTTTTACTTTTACTAATTCAGTAAAACATGCAGGGCTTTTTCTTACACGGTGGTATTTATACATTGTGGTATTAGCACTTTTACTGAAGTAAAAAATACTTAAGTAATAAACTTTTAATAATAATAAAGTTTTTTTTCTAAAAAAAAGTTATTAGCCCTTTTATGCAATTTTTTAACTTAAATAACAATTTTTTTTAATTTTTTTTTTACTTAAGTAAAAAAATGCAGAACTTTTCCTATACTTGTGTATGTTTAGTCTGTGTTATAAGTACTTTTAATTTTTTTTACTTAAGTAAACTGTATTTCTTATATTGAGGTATTTCTAAATTGTGCTATTAGTACTTTTAGCAGGTGAAGTATGTTTTACTTAAGAAAAAACTGCAGAATCTTTACTTGTACTTAAGTGTCTTTACACTATGGTATTATCAATCAATCAATCAATTTTATTTATAAAGCCCAATATCACAATTTGCCTCACAGGGCTTTACAGCATACGACATCCCTCTGTCCTTTGGACCCTCACAGCTGATCAGGAAAAACCCTTTACCGGGGAAAAAAAACGGTAGCAAGCTCAGGAAGAGCAGCTGAGGAGGGATCCCTCTTCCAGGATAAATGTCGTGGTTGTTACTTTAGGAACAAAAACAACTTTTTTTCTTATATTAAGGTATTTTTATACTGTGGTAGTAGCCATTTTAATTTAAGTTGAAAAAAAAAAACAGCAGGACTTTTACTTGTAACAGAGTTTTATTCTGTGTGGTATTAATAGTTTTATGTACAAAAATGAAAATAAAAACAAAAACCTTTCTGATATTGAAGTACTTTTACTCTGTGGTACTAGTACTTTACTACAGTAAAAAACAACAACAGTACCTTTACTTGTAACACAGTATTTTTGTTTCTGGTTTTCGTACTATTTGAGTAAGTACTTGTTTATATCCCAGTAACACCAGTACACACTCTCTGGTGCATGATGTCTTTACTTTGTTTAATGGCTCAGAATGTTTGGAGCATCTGACTTATCTTATTTTTTCTCTTAACAGAATATTAAGAGGGAATGTTGCTGTATGAGGCCGACGTATTGAGCAGCACTTGTATCTGTATGTGTGTTTAAACCAGCAGGTCACCTGAGTCCCTCTCATCACTGCAGGCCATCTCTTGTCTTCTTTGTTGGCTTTGGCAGCTGCTGCCTGCTGGCGTCTCTCTGCAACATGTGCAGGGTACAACATTAAAGAGTAGATGCCGCCCTCTGGTGGCTGTAAGGACAGACTGCAACTCTGCGTGTGAAGCCAAAGTGGTTTTGATTATTAGACTTATTATTTTTTACCTTGCAGTGTCACAGCAGCAGCCGACAGGAAGTATCTGTTTTTCATAAAAAGGATCTTTCTTTGATTTTTTGTTTTTCTTTATTTATTTTTTTAATTTTTCTTTTTAATATAATTTTTTTCTTTTACTTTCTTTGGTTGTTTTTTCTTTTTTATTTGATTTTTTCCCCCATCTTTAAAAATGTCTTTCTTTCTTCGAATCTCTCTTAATTTCTTACTTTTTTCTTTGTAACCTTCTTTCACTTTGCCTTTCTTTTTTCCAATGAGCAGCACTGTGTTTAATCATGAGGACAGAATGGTGATGGAGAAATACTCTGGCACAGGTAGAGGTAGAAGTTGTATATAAATACTTTTGGACTAAAATTAAAGGGAACACTGGGGGAAGTCACTGAGGGGTGTCGGCTTCAGTGTAGAACCTACTGGGTCAGATTAAATAAGAAATGAGACAGAATGGATGAAAGATTTTGTCCTCGCCTGAAAAAGACATCACACCTTTAGAGTGAATGTCTCTATAATATAAAACCTCTCATTAAGTACAAAACAACATGTGAATGAGAACAGGATAAAGGACATGCTATTCTATGACGTCAATAATCTAAAAAAAAAAAAACCTAATCTCGATATTTAAGGGAAGAGCAGGTTAGCAGCCGTTGCAGAGAAGAAGCTTCATGTTCACGCATCATCACATCATCACAGTCTGAAAAAACGTCATAGTATAGCATGTCGTCTGAAATCAAGTAAAAACGTCATAGTATACCAATGGCAAAGCAAAAAGACACTGGTAGTGGTACTTCACATGAGTGAAATGGGGTTCAACTCCCTACAGTGTCATTGCTGAAAGCCAAACACAGGATAATACAACAACTTTCAACAGATGCCTCCTGACAAAAATATATGCTGCGACGATGACATGTTTACTTCATTTCACACGACATGCTATACTATGACGTTTTTATATGATTTTGGACGACATGCTATACTATGACGTTTTTATATGATTTTGGACGACATGCTATACTATGACGTTTTTATATGATTTGGGACGACATGCTATACTATGACTTTTTTATATGATTTTGGACGACATGCTATACTATGACTTTTTTATATGATTTGGGACGACATGCTATACAATGACTTTTTTATATGATTTGGGACGACATGCTATACTATGACTTTTTTATATGATTTTGGACGACATGCTATACTATGACTTTTTTATATGATTTGGGACGACATGCTATACTATGACGTTTTTATATGATTTTGGGACGACATGCTATACTATGACGTTTTTATATGATTTTGGACGACATGCTATACTATGACTTTTTTATATGATTTGGGACGACATGCTATACTATGACGTTTTTATATGATTTTGGGACGACATGCTATACTATGACTTTTTTATATGATTTTGGGACGACATGCTATACTATGACTTTTTTATATGATTTTGGGACGACATGCTATACTATGACGTTTTTATATGATTTTGGACGACATGCTATACTATGACGTTTTTATATGATTTGGGACGACATGCTATACTATGACGTTTTTATATGATTTTGGGACGACATGCTATACTATGACGTTTTTATATGATTTGGGACGACATGCTATACTATGACGTTTTTATATGATTTGGGACGACATGCTATACTATGACGTTTTTATATGATTTTGGGACGACATGCTATACTATGACGTTTTTATATGATTTGGGACGACATGCTATACTATGACGTTTTTATATGATTTGGGACGACATGCTATACTATGACGTTTTTATATGATTTGGGACGACATGCTATACTATGACGTTTTTATATGATTTTGGGACGACATGCTATACTATGACGTTTTTATATGATTTGGGACGACATGCTACTCTTTGACTTTTTTATATGATTTGGGACGACATGCTATACTATGACGTTTTTATATGATTTGGGACGACATGCTATACTATGACGTTTTTATATGATTTGGGACGACATGCTATACTATGACGTTTTTATATGATTTTGGGACGACATGCTATACTATGACGTTTTTATATGATTTGGGACGACATGCTATACTTTGACTTTTTTATATGATTTGGGACGACATGCTATACTATGACGTTTTTATATGATTTTGGGACGACATGCTATACTATGACGTTTTTATATGATTTTGGGGCGACATGCTATACTATGACGTTTTTATATGATTTGGGACGACATGCTATACTATGACGTTTTTATATGATTTTGTGACGACATGCTATACTATGACTTTTTTATATGATTTTGGACGACATGCTATACTATGACGTTTTTATATGATTTTGGACGACATGCTATACTATGACTTTTTTATATGATTTGGGACGACATGCTATACTATGACTTTTTTATATGATTTGGGACGACATGCTATACTATGACTTTTTTATATGATTTGGGACGACATGCTATACTATGACTTTTTTATATGATTTGGGACGACATGCTATACTATGACTTTTTTATATGATTTGGGACGACATGCTATACTATGACTTTTTTATATGATTTTGGACGACATGCTATACTATGACTTTTTTATATGATTTGGGACGACATGCTATACTATGACTTTTTTATATGATTTTGGACGACATGCTATACTATGACTTTTTTATATGATTTGGGACGACATGCTATACTATGACTTTTTTATATGATTTGGGACGACATGCTATACTATGACTTTTTTATATGATTTGGGACGACATGCTATACTATGACTTTTTTATATGATTTTGGACGACATGCTATACTATGACTTTTTTATATGATTTGGGACGACATGCTATACTATGACTTTTTTATATGATTTGGGACGACATGCTATACTATGACTTTTTTATATGATTTTGGACGACATGCTATACTATGACTTTTTTATATGATTTGGGACGACATGCTATACTATGACTTTTTTATATGATTTTGGACGACATGCTATACTATGACTTTTTTATATGATTTTGGACGACATGCTATACTATGACTTTTTTATATGATTTGGGACGACATGCTATACTATGACTTTTTTATATGATTTGGACGACATGCTATACTATGACGTTTTTATATGATTTTGGACGACATGCTATACTATGACGTTTTTATATGATTTGGGACAACATGCTATACTATGACGTTTTTATATGATTTGGGACGACATGCTATACTATGACGTTTTTATATGATTTTGTGACGACATGCTATACTATGACTTTTTTATATGATTTTGGACGACATGCTATACTATGACGTTTTTATATGATTTTGGACGACATGCTATACTATGACTTTTTTATATGATTTGGGACGACATGCTATACTATGACTTTTTTATATGATTTGGGACGACATGCTATACTATGACTTTTTTATATGATTTGGGACGACATGCTATACTATGATTTTTTTATATGATTTGGGACGACATGCTATACTATGACTTTTTTATATGATTTTGGACGACATGCTATACTATGACTTTTTTATATGATTTTGGACGACATGCTATACTATGACTTTTTTATATGATTTGGGACGACATGCTATACTATGACTTTTTTATATGATTTTGGACGACATGCTATACTATGACTTTTTTATATGATTTGGGACGACATGCTATACTATGACTTTTTTATATGATTTGGGACGACATGCTATACTATGACTTTTTTATATGATTTGGGACGACATGCTATACTATGACTTTTTTATATGATTTGGGACGACATGCTATACTATGACTTTTTTATATGATTTTGGACGACATGCTATACTATGACTTTTTTATATGATTTGGGACGACATGCTATACTATGACTTTTTTATATGATTTTGGACGACATGCTATACTATGACTTTTTTATATGATTTTGGACGACATGCTATACTATGACTTTTTTATATGATTTGGGACGACATGCTATACTATGACTTTTTTATATGATTTTGGACGACATGCTATACTATGACGTTTTCATATGATTTTGGACGACATGCTATACTATGACGTTTTTATATGATTTGGGACGACATGCTATACTATGACGTTTTTATATGATTTTGGGACGACATGCTATACTATGACGTTTTTATATGATTTGGGACGACATGCTATACTATGACGTTTTTATATGATTTTGGACGACATGCTATACTATGACGTTTTTATATGATTTTGCGACGACATGCTATACTATGACTTTTTTATATGATTTGGGACGACATGCTATACTATGACTTTTTTATATGATTTTGGACGACATGCTATACTATGACGTTTTTATATGATTTTGGGACGACATGCTATACTATGACTTTTTTATATGATTTTGGACGACATGCTATACTATGACTTTTTTATATGATTTTGGACGACATGCTATACTATGACTTTTTTATATGATTTGGGACGACATGCTATACTATGACTTTTTTATATGATTTTGGGACGACATGCTATACTATGACTTTTTTATATGATTTTGGACGACATGCTATACTATGACTTTTTTATATGATTTGGGACGACATGCTATACTATGACTTTTTTATATGATTTGGGACGACATGCTATACAATGACTTTTTTATATGATTTGGGACGACATGCTATACTATGACTTTTTTATATGATTTTGGACGACATGCTATACTATGACTTTTTTATATGATTTGGGACGACATGCTATACTATGACGTTTTTATATGATTTTGGGACGACATGCTATACTATGACGTTTTTATATGATTTTGGACGACATGCTATACTATGACTTTTTTATATGATTTGGGACGACATGCTATACTATGACGTTTTTATATGATTTTGGGACGACATGCTATACTATGACTTTTTTATATGATTTTGGGACGACATGCTATACTATGACTTTTTTATATGATTTTGGGACGACATGCTATACTATGACGTTTTTATATGATTTTGGACGACATGCTATACTATGACGTTTTTATATGATTTGGGACGACATGCTATACTATGACGTTTTTATATGATTTTGGGACGACATGCTATACTATGACGTTTTTATATGATTTGGGACGACATGCTATACTATGACGTTTTTATATGATTTGGGACGACATGCTATACTATGACGTTTTTATATGATTTTGGGACGACATGCTATACTATGACGTTTTTATATGATTTGGGACGACATGCTATACTATGACGTTTTTATATGATTTGGGACGACATGCTATACTATGACGTTTTTATATGATTTGGGACGACATGCTATACTATGACGTTTTTATATGATTTTGGGACGACATGCTATACTATGACGTTTTTATATGATTTGGGACGACATGCTACTCTTTGACTTTTTTATATGATTTGGGACGACATGCTATACTATGACGTTTTTATATGATTTGGGACGACATGCTATACTATGACGTTTTTATATGATTTGGGACGACATGCTATACTATGACGTTTTTATATGATTTTGGGACGACATGCTATACTATGACGTTTTTATATGATTTGGGACGACATGCTATACTTTGACTTTTTTATATGATTTGGGACGACATGCTATACTATGACGTTTTTATATGATTTTGGGACGACATGCTATACTATGACGTTTTTATATGATTTTGGGGCGACATGCTATACTATGACGTTTTTATATGATTTGGGACGACATGCTATACTATGACGTTTTTATATGATTTTGTGACGACATGCTATACTATGACTTTTTTATATGATTTGGGACGACATGCTATACTATGACTTTTTTATATGATTTGGGGCGACATGCTATACTATGACGTTTTTATATGATTTGGGACGACATGCTATACTATGACGTTTTTATATGATTTTGTGACGACATGCTATACTATGACTTTTTTATATGATTTGGGACGACATGCTATACTATGACTTTTTTATATGATTTGGGACGACATGCTATACTATGACTTTTTTATATGATTTGGGACGACATGCTATACTATGACTTTTTTATATGATTTGGGACGACATGCTATACTATGACTTTTTTATATGATTTGGGACGACATGCTATACTATGACTTTTTTATATGATTTTGGACGACATGCTATACTATGACTTTTTTATATGATTTGGGACGACATGCTATACTATGACTTTTTTATATGATTTTGGACGACATGCTATACTATGACTTTTTTATATGATTTGGGACGACATGCTATACTATGACTTTTTTATATGATTTGGGACGACATGCTATACTATGACTTTTTTATATGATTTGGGACGACATGCTATACTATGACTTTTTTATATGATTTTGGACGACATGCTATACTATGACTTTTTTATATGATTTGGGACGACATGCTATACTATGACTTTTTTATATGATTTGGGACGACATGCTATACTATGACTTTTTTATATGATTTTGGACGACATGCTATACTATGACTTTTTTATATGATTTGGGACGACATGCTATACTATGACTTTTTTATATGATTTTGGACGACATGCTATACTATGACTTTTTTATATGATTTGGGACGACATGCTATACTATGACTTTTTTATATGATTTTGGACGACATGCTATACTATGACGTTTTTATATGATTTTGGACGACATGCTATACTATGACGTTTTTATATGATTTGGGACGACATGCTATACTATGACGTTTTTATATGATTTGGGACGACATGCTATACTATGACGTTTTTATATGATTTTGTGACGACATGCTATACTATGACTTTTTTATATGATTTTGGACGACATGCTATACTATGACGTTTTTATATGATTTTGGACGACATGCTATACTATGACTTTTTTATATGATTTGGGACGACATGCTATACTATGACTTTTTTATATGATTTGGGACGACATGCTATACTATGACTTTTTTATATGATTTGGGACGACATGCTATACTATGATTTTTTTATATGATTTGGGACGACATGCTATACTATGACTTTTTTATATGATTTTGGACGACATGCTATACTATGACTTTTTTATATGATTTTGGACGACATGCTATACTATGACTTTTTTATATGATTTGGGACGACATGCTATACTATGACTTTTTTATATGATTTTGGACGACATGCTATACTATGACTTTTTTATATGATTTGGGACGACATGCTATACTATGACTTTTTTATATGATTTGGGACGACATGCTATACTATGACTTTTTTATATGATTTGGGACGACATGCTATACTATGACTTTTTTATATGATTTGGGACGACATGCTATACTATGACTTTTTTATATGATTTTGGACGACATGCTATACTATGACTTTTTTATATGATTTGGGACGACATGCTATACTATGACTTTTTTATATGATTTGGGACGACATGCTATACTATGACTTTTTTATATGATTTTGGACGACATGCTATACTATGACGTTTTTATATGATTTTGGACGACATGCTATACTATGACGTTTTTATATGATTTGGGACGACATGCTATACTATGACGTTTTTATATGATTTTGGGACGACATGCTATACTATGACGTTTTTATATGATTTGGGACGACATGCTATACTATGACGTTTTTATATGATTTTGGACGACATGCTATACTATGACGTTTTTATATGATTTTGCGACGACATGCTATACTATGACTTTTTTATATGATTTGGGACGACATGCTATACTATGACTTTTTTATATGATTTTGGACGACATGCTATACTATGACGTTTTTATATGATTTTGGGACGACATGCTATACTATGACTTTTTTATATGATTTTGGACGACATGCTATACTATGACTTTTTTATATGATTTTGGACGACATGCTATACTATGACTTTTTTATATGATTTGGGACGACATGCTATACTATGACTTTTTTATATGATTTTGGGACGACATGCTATACTATGACTTTTTTATATGATTTTGGACGACATGCTATACTATGACTTTTTTATATGATTTTGGGACGACATGCTATACTATGACTTTTTTATATGATTTGGGACGACATGCTATACTATGACTTTTTTATATGATTTTGGGACGACATGCTATACTATGACTTTTTTATATGATTTGGGACGACATGCTATACTATGACTTTTTTATATGATTTTGGACGACATGCTATACTATGACTTTTTTATATGATTTTGGACGACATGCTATACTATGACTTTTTTATATGATTTGGGACGACATGCTATACTATGACTTTTTTATATGATTTTGGACGACATGCTATACTATGACGTTTTTATATGATTTTGGGACGACATGCTATACTATGACGTTTTTATATGATTTTGGACGACATGCTATACTATGACGTTTTTATATGATTTGGGACGACATGCTATACTATGACTTTTTATATGATTTTGGGACGACATGCTATACTATGACTTTTTTATATGATTTTGGACGACATGCTATACTATGACGTTTTTATATGATTTTGGGACGACATGCTATACTATGACGTTTTTATATGATTTGGGACGACATGCTATACTATGACTTTTTTATATGATTTTGGGGCGACATGCTATACTATGACGTTTTTATATGATTTGGGACGACATGCTGTACTATGACTTTTTTATATGATTTTGGGACGACATGCTATACTATGACGTTTTTATATGATTTTGGGACGACATGCTATACTATGACGTTTTTATATGATTTGGGACGACATGCTGTACTATGACTTTTTTATATGATTTTGGGACGACATGCTATACTATGACGTTTTTATATGATTTTGGGACGACATGCTATACTATGACTTTTTTATATGATTTTGGACGACATGCTATACTATGACGTTTTTATATGATTTTGGGACGACATGCTATACTATGACGTTTTTATATGATTTTGGACGACATGCTATACTATGACGTTTTTATATGATTTGGGACGACATGCTATACTATGACTTTTTATATGATTTTGGACGACATGCTATACTATGACATTTTTATATGATTTGGGACGACATGCTATACTATGACGTTTTTATATGATTTTGGGACGACATGCTATACAATGACGTTTTTATATGATTTGGGACGACATGCTATACTATGACTTTTTTATATGATTTTGGGGCGACATGCTATACTATGACGTTTTTATATGATTTGGGAAGACATGCTATACTATGACTTTTTTATATGATTTTGGGACGACATGCTATACTATGACTTTTTTATATGATTTTGGACGACATGCTATACTATGACGTTTTTATATGATTTGGGACGACATGCTATACTATGACGTTTTTATATTTTTTTGGACGACATGCTATACTATGACGTTTTTATATGATTTTGGACGACATGCTATACTATGACGTTTTTATATGATTTGGGACGACATGCTCTACTATGACGTTTTTATATTTTTTTGGACGACATGCTATACTATGACGTTTTTATATGATTTGGGACGACATGCTATACTATGACGTTTTTATATGATTTTGGGACGACATGCTATACTATGACGTTTTTATATGATTTTGGACGACATGCTATACTATGACGTTTTTATATGATTTGGGACGACATGCTATACTATGACTTTTTTATATGATTTAGTACGACATGCTATACTATGACGTTTTTATATTTTTTGGACGACATGCTATACTATTACGTTTTTATATGATTTTGGACGACATGCTATACTATGACGTTTTTATATGATTTGGGACGACATGCTCTACTATGACGTTTTTATATTTTTTTGGACGACATGCTATACTATGACGTTTTTATATGATTTGGGACGACATGCTTTACTATGACGTTTTTATATGATTTTGGACGACATGCTATACTATGACGTTTTTATATGATTTGGGACGACATGCTATACTATGACGTTTTTATATGATTTGGGACGACATGCTATACTATGACTTCTTTATATGATTTTGGACGACATGCTATACTATGACTTTTTTATATGATTTGGGACGACATGCTATACTATGACGTTTTTATATGATTTTGGGACGACATGCTATACTATGACTTTTTTATATGATTTTGGACGACATGCTATACTATGACTTTTTTATATGATTTGGGACGACATGCTATACTATGACGTTTTTATATGATTTGGGACGACATGCTATACTATGACTTTTTTATATGATTTTGGACGACATGCTATACTATGACTTTTTTATATGATTTTGGACGACATGCTATACTATGACTTTTTTATATGATTTTGGGACGACATGCTATACTATGACGTTTTTATATGATTTGGGACGACATGCTATACTATGACTTTTTTATATGATTTTGGACGACATGCTATACTATGACTTTTTTATATGATTTTGGACGACATGCTATACTATGACTTTTTTATATGATTTGGGACGACATGCTATACTATGACTTTTTTATATGATTTTGGACGACATGCTATACTATGACTTTTTTATATGATTTTGGACGACATGCTATACTATGACGTTTTTATATGATTTTGGGACGACATGCTATACTATGACGTTTTTATATGATTTGGGACGACATGCTATACTATGACTTTTTATATGATTTTGGACGACATGCTATACTATGACATTTTTATATGATTTGGGACGACATGCTATACTATGACGTTTTTATATGATTTTGGGACGACATGCTATACTATGACTTTTTTATATGATTTTGGGACGACATGCTATACTATGACTTTTTTATATGATTTTGGACGACATGCTATACTATGACGTTTTTATATGATTTGGGACGACATGCTATACTATGACGTTTTTATATTTTTTTGGACGACATGCTATACTATGACGTTTTTATATGATTTTGGACGACATGCTATACTATGACGTTTTTATATGATTTGGGACGACATGCTCTACTATGACGTTTTTATATTTTTTTGGACGACATGCTATACTATGACGTTTTTATATGATTTGGGACGACATGCTATACTATGACGTTTTTATATGATTTTGGGACGACATGCTATACTATGACGTTTTTATATGATTTTGGACGACATGCTATACTATGACGTTTTTATATGATTTGGGACGACATGCTATACTATGACTTTTTTATATGATTTTGGACGACATGCTATACTATGACTTTTTTATATGATTTGGGACGACATACTATACTATGACGTTTTTATATTTTTTGGACGACATGCTATACTATTACGTTTTTATATGATTTTGGACGACATGCTATACTATGACGTTTTTATATGATTTGGGACGACATGCTCTACTATGACGTTTTTATATTTTTTTGGACGACATGCTATACTATGACGTTTTTATATGATTTTGGACGACATGCTATACTATGACTTTTTTATATGATTTTGGACGACATGCTATACTATGACTTTTTTATATGATTTTGGACGACATGCTATACTATGACTTTTTTATATGATTTGGGACGACATACTATACTATGACGTTTTTATATTTTTTGGACGACATGCTATACTATTACGTTTTTATATGATTTTGGACGACATGCTATACTATGACGTTTTTATATGATTTGGGACGACATGCTCTACTATGACGTTTTTATATTTTTTTGGACGACATGCTATACTATGACGTTTTTATATGATTTGGGACGACATGCTATACTATGACGTTTTTATATGATTTTGGACGACATGCTATACTATGACGTTTTTATATGATTTGGGACGACATGCTATACTATGACGTTTTTATATGATTTGGGACGACATGCTAACTATGACTTCTTTATATGATTTTGGACGACATGCTATACTATGACTTTTTTATATGATTTGGGACGACATGCTATACTATGACGTTTTTATATGATTTTGGGACGACATGCTATACTATGACTTTTTTATATGATTTTGGACGACATGCTATACTATGACTTTTTTATATGATTTGGGACGACATGCTATACTATGACGTTTTTATATGATTTTGGGACGACATGCTATACTATGACTTTTTTATATGATTTTGGACGACATGCTATACTATGACTTTTTTATATGATTTTGGACGACATGCTATACTATGACGTTTTTATATGATTTTGGGACGACATGCTATACTATGACTTTTTTATATGATTTTGGACGACATGCTATACTATGACTTTTTTATATGATTTGGGACGACATGCTATACTATGACTTTTTTATATGATTTGGGACGACATGCTATACTATGACGTTTTTATATGATTTTGGACGACATGCTATACTATGACTTTTTTATATGATTTGGGACGACATGCTATACTATGACTTTTTTATATGATTTTGGACGACATGCTATACTATGACGTTTTTATATGATTTTGGACGACATGCTATACTATGACGTTTTTATATGATTTGGGACGACATGCTATACTATGACGTTTTTATATGATTTTGGGACGACATGCTATACTATGACGTTTTTATATGATTTGGGACGACATGCTATACTATGACGTTTTTATATGATTTTGGACGACATGCTATACTATGACGTTTTTATATGATTTTGCGACGACATGCTATACTATGACTTTTTTATATGATTTGGGACGACATGCTATACTATGACTTTTTTATATGATTTTGGACGACATGCTATACTATGACGTTTTTATATGATTTTGGGACGACATGCTATACTATGACTTTTTTATATGATTTTGGACGACATGCTATACTATGACGTTTTTATATGATTTTGGGACGACATGCTATACTAAAACTTTTTTATATGATTTGGGACGACATGCTATACTATGACTTTTTTATATGATTTTGGGACGACATGCTATACTATGACGTTTTTATATGATTTTGGGACGACATGCTATACTATGACTTTTTTATATGATTTTGGACGACATGCTATACTATGACGTTTTTATATGATTTTGGGACGACATGCTATACTATGACGTTTTTATATGATTTTGGGACGACATGCTATACTATGACTTTTTTATATGATTTTGGGACGACATGCTATACTATGACGTTTTTATATGATTTTGGGACGACATGCTATACTATGACTTTTTTATATGATTTTGGGACGACATGCTATACTATGACTTTTTTATATGATTTTGGGACGACATGCTATACTATGACTTTTTTATATGATTTTGGGACGACATGCTATACTATGACGTTTTTATATGATTTTGGGACGACATGCTATACTATGACGTTTTTATATGATTTTGGACGACATGCTATACTATGACGTTTTTATATGATTTGGGACGACATGCTATACTATGACTTTTTATATGATTTTGGACGACATGCTATACTATGACATTTTTATATGATTTGGGACGACATGCTATACTATGACGTTTTTATATGATTTTGGGACGACATGCTATACAATGACGTTTTTATATGATTTGGGACGACATGCTATACTATGACTTTTTTATATGATTTTGGGGCGACATGCTATACTATGACGTTTTTATATGATTTGGGACGACATGCTATACTATGACGTTTTTATATGATTTGGGGCGACATGCTATACTATGACTTTTTTATATGATTTTGGGACGACATGCTATACTATGACTTTTTTATATGATTTTGGACGACATGCTATACTATGACGTTTTTATATGATTTGGGACGACATGCTATACTATGACGTTTTTATATTTTTTTGGACGACATGCTATACTATGACTTTTTTATATGATTTTGGACGACATGCTATACTATGACGTTTTTATATGATTTGGGACGACATGCTATACTATGACGTTTTTATATGATTTTGGACGACATGCTATACTATGACGTTTTTATATTTTTTTGGACGACATGCTATACTATGACGTTTTTATATGATTTGGGACGACATGCTATACTATGACGTTTTTATATTTTTTTGGACGACATGCTATACTATGACGTTTTTATATTTTTTTGGACGACATGCTATACTATGACGTTTTTATATTTTTTTGGACGACATGCTATACTATGACGTTTTTATATGATTTTGGACGACATGCTATACTATGACGTTTTTATATGATTTTGGACGACATGCTATACTATGACGTTTTTATATGATTTGGGACGACATGCTCTACTATGACTTTTTTATATGATTTTGGGACGACATGCTATACTATGACTTTTTTATATGATTTGGGACGACATGCTATACAATGACGTTTTTATATGATTTGGGGCGACATGCTATACTATGACTTTTTTATATGATTTTGGGACGACATGCTATACTATGACTTTTTTATATGATTTTGGACGACATGCTATACTATGACGTTTTTATATGATTTGGGACGACATGCTATACTATGACGTTTTTATATTTTTTTGGACGACATGCTATACTATGACGTTTTTATATGATTTTGGACGACATGCTATACTATGACGTTTTTATATGATTTGGGACGACATGCTCTACTATGACGTTTTTATATTTTTTTGGACGACATGCTATACTATGACGTTTTTATATGATTTGGGACGACATGCTATACTATGACGTTTTTATATGATTTTGGGACGACATGCTATACTATGACGTTTTTATATGATTTTGGACGACATGCTATACTATGACGTTTTTATATGATTTGGGACGACATGCTATACTATGACGTTTTTATATGATTTTGGACGACATGCTATACTATGACGTTTTTATATTTTTTTGGACGACATGCTATACTATGACGTTTTTATATGATTTGGGACGACATGCTTTACTATGACGTTTTTATATGATTTTGGACGACATGCTATACTATGACGTTTTTATATGATTTGGGACGACATGCTATACTATGACGTTTTTATATGATTTGGGACGACATGCTATACTATGACTTCTTTATATGATTTTGGACGACATGCTATACTATGACTTTTTTATATGATTTGGGACGACATGCTATACTATGACGTTTTTATATGATTTTGGGACGACATGCTATACTATGACTTTTTTATATGATTTTGGACGACATGCTATACTATGACTTTTTTATATGATTTGGGACGACATGCTATACTATGACTTTTTTATATGATTTTGGACGACATGCTATACTATGACGTTTTTATATGATTTTGGGACGACATGCTATACTATGACGTTTTTATATGATTTGGGACGACATGCTATACTATGACTTTTTATATGATTTTGGACGACATGCTATACTATGACATTTTTATATGATTTGGGACGACATGCTATACTATGACGTTTTTATATGATTTTGGGACGACATGCTATACAATGACGTTTTTATATGATTTGGGACGACATGCTATACTATGACTTTTTTATATGATTTTGGGGCGACATGCTATACTATGACGTTTTTATATGATTTGGGACGACATGCTATACTATGACTTTTTATATGATTTTGGACGACATGCTATACTATGACATTTTTATATGATTTGGGACGACATGCTATACTATGACGTTTTTATATGATTTTGGGACGACATGCTATACAATGACGTTTTTATATGATTTGGGACGACATGCTATACTATGACTTTTTTATATGATTTTGGGACGACATGCTATACTATGACTTTTTTATATGATTTTGGGGCGACATGCTATACTATGACGTTTTTATATGATTTGGGAAGACATGCTATACTATGACTTTTTTATATGATTTTGGGACGACATGCTATACTATGACTTTTTTATATGATTTTGGACGACATGCTATACTATGACGTTTTTATATGATTTGGGACGACATGCTATACTATGACGTTTTTATATTTTTTTGGACGACATGCTATACTATGACGTTTTTATATGATTTTGGACGACATGCTATACTATGACGTTTTTATATGATTTGGGACGACATGCTCTACTATGACGTTTTTATATTTTTTTGGACGACATGCTATACTATGACGTTTTTATATGATTTGGGACGACATGCTATACTATGACGTTTTTATATGATTTTGGGACGACATGCTATACTATGACGTTTTTATATGATTTTGGACGACATGCTATACTATGACGTTTTTATATGATTTGGGACGACATGCTATACTATGACTTTTTTATATGATTTTGGACGACATGCTATACTATGACTTTTTTATATGATTTGGGACGACATACTATACTATGACGTTTTTATATTTTTTGGACGACATGCTATACTATTACGTTTTTATATGATTTTGGACGACATGCTATACTATGACGTTTTTATATGATTTGGGACGACATGCTCTACTATGACGTTTTTATATTTTTTTGGACGACATGCTATACTATGACGTTTTTATATGATTTGGGACGACATGCTATACTATGACGTTTTTATATGATTTTGGACGACATGCTATACTATGACGTTTTTATATGATTTGGGACGACATGCTATACTATGACGTTTTTATATGATTTGGGACGACATGCTAACTATGACTTCTTTATATGATTTTGGACGACATGCTATACTATGACTTTTTTATATGATTTGGGACGACATGCTATACTATGACGTTTTTATATGATTTTGGGACGACATGCTATACTATGACTTTTTTATATGATTTTGGACGACATGCTATACTATGACTTTTTTATATGATTTGGGACGACATGCTATACTATGACTTTTTTATATGATTTTGGACGACATGCTATACTATGACGTTTTTATATGATTTTGGGACGACATGCTATACTATGACGTTTTTATATGATTTTGGGACGACATGCTATACTATGACGTTTTTATATGATTTGGGACGACATGCTATACTATGACGTTTTTATATGATTTTGGGACGACATGCTATACTATGACGTTTTTATATGATTTTGGACGACATGCTATACTATGACTTTTTATATGATTTTGGACGACATGCTATACTATGACGTTTTTATATGATTTTAGGACGACATGCTATACTATGACGTTTTTATATGATTTTGGGACGACATGCTATACTATGACGTTTTTATATGATTTTGGGACGACATGCTATACTATGACGTTTTTATATGATTTTGGGACGACATGCTATACTATGACGTTTTTATATGATTTTGGACGACATGCTATACTATGACTTTTTATATGATTTTGGGACGACATGCTATACTATGACGTTTTTATATGATTTTGGGACGACATGCTATACTATGACGTTTTTATATGATTTTGGACGACATGCTATACTATGACTTTTTATATGATTTTGGACGACATGCTATACTATGACATTTTTATATGATTTGGGACGACATGCTATACTATGACGTTTTTATATGATTTTGGGACGACATGCTATACTATGACGTTTTTATATGATTTGGGACGACATGCTATACTATGACTTTTTTATATGATTTTGGGGCGACATGCTATACTATGACGTTTTTATATGATTTGGGACGACATGCTATACTATGACTTTTTTATATGATTTTGGACGACATGCTATACTATGACGTTTTTATATGATTTGGGACGACATGCTATACTATGACGTTTTTATATTTTTTTGGACGACATGCTATACTATGACGTTTTTATATGATTTTGGACGACATGCTATACTATGACTTTTTTATATGATTTTGGGACGACATGCTATACTATGACGTTTTTATATGATTTTGGACGACATGCTATACTATGACTTTTTTATATGATTTTGGACGACATGCTATACTATGACGTTTTTATATGATTTGGACGACATGCTATACTATGACGTTTTTATATGATTTGGACGACATGCTATACTATGACGTTTTTATATGATTTGGACGACATGCTATACTATGACGTTTTTATATGATTTTGGACGACATGCTATACTATGACTTTTTTATATGATTTTGGGACGACATGCTATACTATGACGTTTTTATATGATTTTGGACGACATGCTATACTATGACTTTTTTATATGATTTGGGACGACATGCTATACTATGACGTTTTTATATGATTTTGGGACGACATGCTATACTATGACGTTTTTATATGATTTTGGACGACATGCTATACTATGACTTTTTATATGATTTTGGACGACATGCTATACTATGACGTTTTTATATGATTTTGGGACGACATGCTATACTATGACGTTTTTATATGATTTTGGGACGACATGCTATACTATGACGTTTTTATATGATTTTGGGACGACATGCTATACTATGACGTTTTTATATGATTTTGGGACGACATGCTATACTATGACGTTTTTATATGATTTTGGACGACATGCTATACTATGACTTTTTATATGATTTTGGGACGACATGCTATACTATGACGTTTTTATATGATTTTGGGACGACATGCTATACTATGACGTTTTTATATGATTTTGGACGACATGCTATACTATGACTTTTTATATGATTTTGGACGACATGCTATACTATGACATTTTTATATGATTTGGGACGACATGCTATACTATGACGTTTTTATATGATTTTGGGACGACATGCTATACTATGACGTTTTTATATGATTTGGGACGACATGCTATACTATGACTTTTTTATATGATTTTGGGGCGACATGCTATACTATGACGTTTTTATATGATTTGGGACGACATGCTATACTATGACTTTTTTATATGATTTTGGACGACATGCTATACTATGACGTTTTTATATGATTTGGGACGACATGCTATACTATGACGTTTTTATATTTTTTTGGACGACATGCTATACTATGACGTTTTTATATGATTTTGGACGACATGCTATACTATGACTTTTTTATATGATTTTGGGACGACATGCTATACTATGACGTTTTTATATGATTTTGGACGACATGCTATACTATGACTTTTTTATATGATTTTGGACGACATGCTATACTATGACGTTTTTATATGATTTGGACGACATGCTATACTATGACGTTTTTATATGATTTGGACGACATGCTATACTATGACGTTTTTATATGATTTGGACGACATGCTATACTATGACGTTTTTATATGATTTTGGACGACATGCTATACTATGACTTTTTTATATGATTTTGGGACGACATGCTATACTATGACGTTTTTATATGATTTTGGACGACATGCTATACTATGACGTTTTTATATTTTTTTGGACGACATGCTATACTATGACGTTTTTATATGATTTTGGACGACATGCTATACTATGACTTTTTTATATGATTTTGGACGACATGCTATACTATGACGTTTTTATATGATTTGGGACGACATGCTATACTATGACGTTTTTATATTTTTTTGGACGACATGCTATACTATGACGTTTTTATATGATTTTGGACGACATGCTATACTATGACGTTTTTACATGATTTGGGACGACATGCTCTACTATGACGTTTTTATATTTTTTTGGACGACATGCTATACTATGACGTTTTTACATGATTTGGGACGACATGCTATACTATGACGTTTTTATATGATTTGGGACGACATGCTATACTATGACGTTTTTATATGATTTTGGGACGACATGCTATACTATGACGTTTTTATATGATTTTGGACGACATGCTATACTATGACGTTTTTATATGATTTGGGACGACATGCTATACTATGACGTTTTTATATGATTTTGGGACGACATGCTATACTATGACGTTTTTATATGATTTGGGACGACATGCTATACTATGACGTTTTTATATGATTTTGGGACGACATGCTATACTATGACGTTTTTATATGATTTGGGACGACATGCTATACTATGACGTTTTTATATGATTTGGGACAACATGCTATACTATGACGTTTTTATATGATTTTGGACGACATGCTATATTATGACGTTTTTATATGATTTGGGACGACATGCTATACTATGACGTTTTTATATGATTTGGGACGACATGCTATACATTGAGGTTTTATATGATTTGGGACGACATGCTATACTATGACTTTTTTATATGATTTTGGGGCGACATGCTATACTATGACGTTTTTATATGATTTTGGGACGACATGCTATACTATGACGTTTTTATATGATTTGGGACGACATGCTATACATTGAGGTTTTATATGATTTGGGACGACATGCTATACATTGAGGTTTTATATGATTTGGGACGACATGCTATACTATGACTTTTTTATATGATTTTGGGGCGACATGCTATACTATGACGTTTTTATATGATTTGGGACGACATGCTATACATTGAGGTTTTATATGATTTGGGACGACATGCTATACATTGAGGTTTTATATGATTTGGGACGACATGCTATACTATGACTTTTTTATATGATTTTGGGACGACATGCTATACTATGACTTTTTTATATGATTTTGGGGCGACATGCTATACTATGACGTTTTTATATGATTTGGGACGACATGCTATACATTGAGGTTTTATATGATTTGGGACGACATGCTATACATTGAGGTTTTATATGATTTGGGACGACATGCTATACTATGACTTTTTTATATGATTTTGGGACGACATGCTATACTATGACGTTTTTATATGATTTGGGACGACATGCTATACATTGAGGTTTTATATGATTTGGGACGACATGCTATACATTGAGGTTTTATATGATTTGGGACGACATGCTATACTATGACTTTTTTATATGATTTTGGGACGACATGCTATACTATGACTTTTTTATATGATTTTGGGGCGACATGCTATACTATGACTTTTTTATATGATTTTGGGGCGACATGCTATACTATGACGTTTTTATATGATTTGGGACGACATGCTATACATTGAGGTTTTATATGATTTGGGACGACATGCTATACTATGACTTTTTTATATGATTTTGGGGCGACATGCTATACTATGACTTTTTTTATATGATTTTGGGGCGACATGCTATACATTGAGGTTTTATATGATTTGGGACGACATGCTATACTATGACGTTTTTATATGATTTTGGGGCGACATGCTATACATTGAGGTTTTATATGATTTGGGACGACATGCTATACTATGACTTTTTTATATGATTTTGGGGCGACATGCTATACTATGACTTTTTTATATGATTTTGGGGCGACATGCTATACTATGACTTTTTTATATGATTTTGGGACGACATGCTATACTATGACTTTTTTATATGATTTTGGGGCGACATGCTATACTATGACTTTTTTATATGATTTTGGGGCGACATGCTATACTATGACGTTTTTATATGATTTGGGACGACATGCTATACTATGACTTTTTTATATGATTTTGGGGCGACATGCTATACTATGACTTTTTTATATGATTTTGGGGCGACATGCTATACTATGACTTTTTTATATGATTTTGGGGCGACATGCTATACTATGACTTTTTTATATGATTTTGGGGCGACATGCTATACTATGACGTTTTTATATGATTTGGGACGACATGCTATACATTGAGGTTTTATATGATTTTGGGGCGACATGCTATACTATGACTTTTTTATATGATTTTGGGGAGACATGCTATACTATGACTTTTTTATATGATTTTGGGGCGACATGCTATACTATGACGTTTTTATATGATTTTGGACGACATGCTATACTATGACGTTTTTATATGATTTTGGGACGACATGCTATACTATGACGTTTTTATATGATTTTGGGGCGACATGCTATACTATGACTATTTTATATGATTTTGGGGCGACATGCTATACTATGACTTTTTTAAATGATTTTGGGACGACATGCTATACTATGACGTTTTTATATGATTTTGGGACGACATGCTATACATTGAGGTTTTATATGATTTGGGACGACATGCTATACTATGACGTTTTTATATGATTTTGGGGCGACATGCTATACATTGAGGTTTTATATGATTTGGGACGACATGCTATACTATGACTTTTTTATATGATTTTGGGGCGACATGCTATACTATGACTTTTTTATATGATTTTGGGGCGACATGCTATACTATGACTTTTTTATATGATTTGGGACGACATGCTATACTATGACGTTTTTATATGATTTGGGACGACATGCTATACTATGACTTTTTTATATGATTTTGGGGCGACATGCTATACTATGACGTTTTTATATGATTTTGGGGCGACATGCTATACATTGAGGTTTTATATGATTTGGGACGACATGCTATACTATGACTTTTTTATATGATTTTGGGGCGACATGCTATACTATGACGTTTTTATATGATTTTGGGGCGACATGCTATACATTGAGGTTTTATATGATTTTGGGGCGACATGCTATACATTGAGGTTTTATATGATTTTGGGGCGACATGCTATACTATGACTTTTTTATATGATTTTGGGGCGACATGCTATACTATGACTTTTTTATATGATTTTGGGGCGACATGCTATACATTGAGGTTTTATATGATTTGGGACGACATGCTATACTATGACGTTTTTATATGATTTTGGGACGACATGCTATACTATGACGTTTTTATATGATTTGGGACGACGTGCTATACTATGACTTTTTGATATGATTTTGGGACGACATGCTATACTATGACGTTTTTATATGATTTGGGACGACATGCTATACTATGACGTTTTTATATGATTTGGGAAGACATGATATACTATGACTTTTTTATATGATTTTGGGACGACATGCTATACTATGACTTTTTTATATGATTTTGGACGACATGCTATACTATGACGTTTTTATATGATTTGGGACGACATGCTATACTATGACGTTTTTATATTTTTTTGGACGACATGCTATACTATGACGTTTTTATATGATTTTGGACGACATGCTATACTATGACGTTTTTATATGATTTGGGACGACATGCTCTACTATGACGTTTTTATATTTTTTTGGACGACATGCTATACTATGACTTTTTTATATGATTTTGGGGCGACATGCTATACATTGAGGTTTTATATGATTTGGGACGACATGCTATACTATGACGTTTTTATATGATTTTGGGGCGACATGCTATACATTGAGGTTTTATATGATTTGGGACGACATGCTATACTATGACTTTTTTATATGATTTTGGGGCGACATGCTATACTATGACTTTTTTATATGATTTTGGGGCGACATGCTATACTATGACTTTTTTATATGATTTGGGACGACATGCTATACTATGACGTTTTTATATGATTTGGGACGACATACTATACATTGAGGTTTTATATGATTTGGGACAACATGCTATACTGTGACTTTTTTATATGATTTTGGGGCGACATGCTATACTATGACGTTTTTATATGATTTTGGGGCGACATGCTATACATTGAGGTTTTATATGATTTTGGGGCGACATGCTATACATTGAGGTTTTATATGATTTTGGGGCGACATGCTATACTATGACTTTTTTATATGATTTTGGGGCGACATGCTATACTATGACTTTTTTATATGATTTTGGGGCGACATGCTATACATTGAGGTTTTATATGATTTGGGACGACATGCTATACTATGACGTTTTTATATGATTTTGGGACGACATGCTATACTATGACGTTTTTATATGATTTGGGACGACGTGCTATACTATGACTTTTTGATATGATTTTGGGACGACATGCTATACTATGACGTTTTTATATGATTTGGGACGACATGCTATACTATGACGTTTTTATATGATTTGGGAAGACATGATATACTATGACTTTTTTATATGATTTTGGGACGACATGCTATACTATGACTTTTTTATATGATTTTGGACGACATGCTATACTATGACGTTTTTATATGATTTGGGACGACATGCTATACTATGACGTTTTTATATTTTTTTGGACGACATGCTATACTATGACGTTTTTATATGATTTTGGACGACATGCTATACTATGACGTTTTTATATGATTTGGGACGACATGCTCTACTATGACGTTTTTATATTTTTTTGGACGACATGCTATACTATGACTTTTTTATATGATTTTGGGGCGACATGCTATACATTGAGGTTTTATATGATTTGGGACGACATGCTATACTATGACGTTTTTATATGATTTTGGGGCGACATGCTATACATTGAGGTTTTATATGATTTGGGACGACATGCTATACTATGACTTTTTTATATGATTTTGGGGCGACATGCTATACTATGACTTTTTTATATGATTTTGGGGCGACATGCTATACTATGACTTTTTTATATGATTTTGGGGCGACATGCTATACATTGAGGTTTTATATGATTTGGGACGACATGCTATACTATGACGTTTTTATATGATTTGGGACGACATGCTATACTATGACTTTTTTATATGATTTTGGGGCGACATGCTATACATTGAGGTTTTATATGATTTGGGGCGACATGCTATACTATGACTTTTTTATATGATTTTGGGGCGACATGCTATACTATGACTTTTTTATATGATTTTGGGGCGACATGCTATACATTGAGGTTTTATATGATTTGGGGCGACATGCTATACTATGACTTTTTTATATGATTTTGGGGCGACATGCTATACTATGACTTTTTTATATGATTTTGGGGCGACATGCTATACATTGAGGTTTTATATGATTTGGGACGACATGCTATACTATGACGTTTTTATATGATTTTGGGACGACATGCTATACTATGACGTTTTTATATGATTTGGGACGACATGCTATACTATGACGTTTTTATATGATTTGGGAAGACATGCTATACTATGACTTTTTTATATGATTTTGGGACGACATGCTATACTATGACGTTTTTATATGATTTGGGACGACATGCTATACTATGACGTTTTTATATTTTTTTGGACGACATGCTATACTATGACGTTTTTATATGATTTTGGACGACATGCTATACTATGACGTTTTTATATGATTTGGGACGACATGCTCTACTATGACGTTTTTATATTTTTTTGGACGACATGCTATACTATGACGTTTTTATATGATTTGGGACGACATGCTATACTATGACGTTTTTATATGATTTTGGGACGACATGCTATACTATGACGTTTTTATATGATTTTGGACGACATGCTATACTATGACGTTTTTATATGATTTTGGGACGACATGCTATACTATGACGTTTTTATATGATTTGGGACGACATGTTATACTATGACGTTTTTATATGATTTGGGACAACATGCTATACTATGACGTTTTTATATGATTTTGGACGACATGCTATACTATGACGTTTTTATATGATTTGGGACGACATGCTATACTATGACGTTTTCATATGATTTTGGACAACATGCTATACTATGACGTTTTTATATGATTTTGGGACGACATGCTATACTATGACGTTTTTATATGATTTTGGACGACATGCTATACTATGACGTTTTTATATGATTTTGGGACGACATGCTATACTATGACGTTTTTATATGATTTTGGACGACATGCTATACTATGACGTTTTTATATGATTTTGGGACGACATGCTATACTATGACGTTTTTATATGATTTTGGACGACATGCTATACTATGACGTTTTTATATGATTTTGGGACGACATGCTATACTATGACGTTTTTATATGATTTTGGGGCGACATGCTATACTATGACTATTTTATATGATTTTGGGGCGACATGCTATACTATGACTTTTTTAAATGATTTTGGGACGACATGCTATACTATGACGTTTTTATATGATTTTGGGACGACATGCTATACATTGAGGTTTTATATGATTTGGGACGACATGCTATACTATGACGTTTTTATATGATTTTGGGGCGACATGCTATACATTGAGGTTTTATATGATTTGGGACGACATGCTATACTATGACTTTTTTATATGATTTTGGGGCGACATGCTATACTATGACTTTTTTATATGATTTGGGACGACATGCTATACTATGACGTTTTTATATGATTTGGGACGACATACTATACATTGAGGTTTTATATGATTTGGGACGACATGCTATACTATGACTTTTTTATATGATTTTGGGGCGACATGCTATACTATGACGTTTTTATATGATTTTGGGGCGACATGCTATACATTGAGGTTTTATATGATTTTGGGGCGACATGCTATACATTGAGGTTTTATATGATTTTGGGGCGACATGCTATACTATGACTTTTTTATATGATTTTGGGGCGACATGCTATACTATGACTTTTTTATATGATTTTGGGGCGACATGCTATACATTGAGGTTTTATATGATTTGGGACGACATGCTATACTATGACGTTTTTATATGATTTTGGGACGACATGCTATACTATGACGTTTTTATATGATTTGGGACGACGTGCTATACTATGACTTTTTGATATGATTTTGGGACGACATGCTATACTATGACGTTTTTATATGATTTGGGACGACATGCTATACTATGACGTTTTTATATGATTTGGGAAGACATGATATACTATGACTTTTTTATATGATTTTGGGACGACATGCTATACTATGACTTTTTTATATGATTTTGGACGACATGCTATACTATGACGTTTTTATATGATTTGGGACGACATGCTATACTATGACGTTTTTATATTTTTTTGGACGACATGCTATACTATGACGTTTTTATATGATTTTGGACGACATGCTATACTATGACGTTTTTATATGATTTGGGACGACATGCTCTACTATGACGTTTTTATATTTTTTTGGACGACATGCTATACTATGACTTTTTTATATGATTTTGGGGCGACATGCTATACATTGAGGTTTTATATGATTTGGGACGACATGCTATACTATGACGTTTTTATATGATTTTGGGGCGACATGCTATACATTGAGGTTTTATATGATTTGGGACGACATGCTATACTATGACTTTTTTATATGATTTTGGGGCGACATGCTATACTATGACTTTTTTATATGATTTTGGGGCGACATGCTATACTATGACTTTTTTATATGATTTGGGACGACATGCTATACTATGACGTTTTTATATGATTTGGGACGACATACTATACATTGAGGTTTTATATGATTTGGGACAACATGCTATACTGTGACTTTTTTATATGATTTTGGGGCGACATGCTATACTATGACGTTTTTATATGATTTTGGGGCGACATGCTATACATTGAGGTTTTATATGATTTTGGGGCGAAATGCTATACATTGAGGTTTTATATGATTTTGGGGCGACATGCTATACTATGACTTTTTTATATGATTTTGGGGCGACATGCTATACTATGACTTTTTTATATGATTTTGGGGCGACATGCTATACTATGACTTTTTTATATGATTTTGGGGCGACATGCTATACATTGAGGTTTTATATGATTTGGGACGACATGCTATACTATGACGTTTTTATATGATTTTGGGACGACATGCTATACTATGACGTTTTTATATGATTTGGGACGACATGCTATACTATGACGTTTTTATATGATTTGGGAAGACATGCTATACTATGACTTTTTTATATGATTTTGGGACGACATGCTATACTATGACGTTTTTATATGATTTGGGACGACATGCTATACTATGACGTTTTTATATTTTTTTGGACGACATGCTATACTATGACGTTTTTATATGATTTTGGACGACATGCTATACTATGACGTTTTTATATGATTTGGGACGACATGCTCTATTATGACGTTTTTATATTTTTTTGGACGACATGCTATACTATGACGTTTTTATATGATTTGGGACGACATGCTATACTATGACGTTTTTATATGATTTTGGGACGACATGCTATACTATGACGTTTTTATATGATTTTGGACGACATGCTATACTATGACGTTGTTATATGATTTGGGACGACATGCTATACTATGACGTTTTTATATGATTTTGGGACGACATGCTATACTATGACGTTTTTATATGATTTGGGACGACATGTTATACTATGACGTTTTTATATGATTTGGGACAACATGCTATACTATGACGTTTTTATATGATTTTGGACGACATGCTATACTATGACGTTTTTATATGATTTGGGACGACATGCTATACTATGACGTTTTTATATGATTTTGGGACGACATGCTATACTATGACGTTTTTATATGATTTGGGACGACATGCTATACATTGAGGTTTTATATGATTTGGGACGACATGCTATACTATGACTTTTTTATATGATTTTGGGGCGACATGCTATACTATGACTTTTTTTATATGATTTTGGGGCGACATGCTATACTATGACTTTTTTATATGATTTTGGGGCGACATGCTATCCTAAGACTTTTTTATATGATTTTGGGGCGACATGCTATACTAAGACTTTTTTATATGATTTGGGACGACATGCTATACTATGACTTTTTTATATGATTTTGGGGCGACATGCTATACTATGACGTTTTTATATGATTTTGGGGCGACATGCTATACATTGAGGTTTTATATGATTTGGGACGACATGCTATACTATGACTTTTTTATATGATTTTGGGGCGACATGCTATACTATGACTTTTTTATATGATTTTGGGGCGACATGCTATACATTGAGGTTTTATATGATTTGGGACGACATGCTATACTATGACTTTTTTATATGATTTTGGGACGACATGCTATACTATGACGTTTTTATATGATTTGGGACGACATGCTATACTATGACGTTTTTATATGATTTGGGACGACATGCTATACTATGACGTTTTTATATGATTTTGGGACGACATGCTATACTATGACGTTTTTATATGATTTTGGACGACATGCTATACTATGACGTTTTTATATGATTTTGGGACGACATGCTATACTATGACGTTTTCATATGATTTTGGACAACATGCTATACTACGACGTTTTTATATGATTTTGGGACGACATGCTATACTATGACGTTTTTATATGATTTTGGACGACATGCTATACTACGACGTTTTTATATGATTTTGGGACGACATGCTATACTATGACGTTTTTATATGATTTTGGACGACATGCTATACTATGACGTTTTTATATGATTTTGGGACGACATGCTATACTATGACGTTTTTATATGATTTTGGACGACATGCTATACTATGACGTTTTTATATGATTTGGGACGACATGCTATACTATGACGTTTTTATATGATTTGGGACGACATGCTATACTATGACGTTTTTATATGATTTTGGGACGACATGCTATACTATGACGTTTTTATATGATTTTGGACGACATGCTATACTATGACGTTTTTATATGATTTTGGGACGACATGCTATACTATGACGTTTTCATATGATTTTGGACGACATGCTATACTACGACGTTTTTATATGATTTTGGGACGACATGCTATACTATGACGTTTTTATATGATTTTGGACGACATGCTATACTATGACGTTTTTATATGATTTTGGGACGACATGCTATACTATGACGTTTTTATATGATTTTGGACGACATGCTATACTATGACGTTTTTATATGATTTTGGGACGACATGCTATACTATGACGTTTTTATATGATTTTGGACGACATGCTATACTATGACGTTTTTATATGATTTTGGGACGACATGCTATACTATGACGTTTTTATATGATTTTGGGGCGACATGCTATACTATGACTTTTTTATATGATTTTGGGACGACATGCTATACTATGACTTTTTTATATGATTTTGGGGCGACATGCTATACATTGAGGTTTTATATGATTTGGGACGACATGCTATACTATGACGTTTTTATATGATTTTGGGACGACATGCTATACTATGACTTTTTTATATGATTTTGGGGCGACATGCTATACATTGAGGTTTTATATGATTTGGGACGACATGCTATACCATGACGTTTTTATATGATTTTGGGACGACATGCTATACTATGACTTTTTTATATGATTTTGGGGCGACATGCTATACTATGACTTTTTTATATGATTTTGGGGCGACATGCTATACTATGACTTTTTTATATGATTTTGGGGCGACATGCTATACTATGACTTTTTTATATGATTTTGGGGCGACATGCTATACTATGACTTTTTTATATGATTTTGGGGCGACATGCTATACTATGACGTTTTTATATGATTTTGGGACGACATGCTATACTATGACTTTTTTTATATGATTTTGGACGACATGCTATACTATGACGTTTTTATATGATTTTGGGACGACATGCTATACTATGACGTTTTTATATGATTTTGGGACGACATGCTATACTATGACTTTTTGATATGATTTTGGGACGACATGCTATACTATGACGTTTTTATATGATTTTGGGACGACATGCTATACTATGACGTTTTTATATGATTTTGGACGACATGCTATACTATGACGTTTTCATATGATTTGGGACAACATGCTAAACTATGACGTTTTTATATGATTTTGGGACGACATGCTATACTATGACGTTTTTATATGATTTTGGGACGACATGCTATACTATGACGTTTTTATATGATTTTGGACGACATGCTATACTATGACGTTTTTATATGATTTTGGGACGACGTGCTATACTATGACGTTTTTATATGATTTTGGGACGACGTGCTATACTATGACGTTTTTATATGATTTTGGACGACATGCTATACTATGACGTTTTTATATGATTTTGGGACGACATGCTATACTATGACTTTTTTATATGATTTTGGGACGACGTGCTAGACTATGACGTTTTTATATGATTTTGGGACGACGTGCTGTACTATGACTTTTTTATATGATTTTGGGACGACGTGCTATACTATGACGTTTTTATATGATTTTGGGACGACGTGCTATACTATGACGTTTTTATATGATTTTGGGACGACATGCTATACTATGACGTTTTTATATGATTTGGGACGACATGCTATACTATGACTTTTTTATATGATTTGGGACGACATGCTATACTATGACTTTTTTATATGATTTGGGACGACATGCTATACTATGACTTTTTTATATGATTTTGGGACGACATGCTATACTATGACGTTTTTATATGATTTTGGGACGACATGCTATACTATGACGTTTTTATATGATTTGGGACGACATGCTATACTATGACGTTTTTATATGATTTGGGACGACATGCTATACTATGACGTTTTTATATGATTTGGGACGACATGCTATACTATGACTTTTTTATATGATTTGGGACGACATGCTATACTATGACTTTTTTATATGATTTGGGACGACATGCTATACTATGACGTTTTTATATGATTTGGGACGACATGCTATACTATGACGTTTTTATATGATTTGGGACGACATGCTATACTATGACGTTTTTATATGATTTTGGGACGACATGCTATACTATGACTTTTTTATATGATTTTGGGGCGACATGCTATACATTGAGGTTTTATATGATTTGGGACGACATGCTATACCATGACGTTTTTATATGATTTTGGGACGACATGCTATACTATGACTTTTTTATATGATTTTGGGGCGACATGCTATACATTGAGGTTTTATATGATTTGGGACGACATGCTATACTATGACTTTTTTATATGATTTTGGGGCGACATGCTATACTATGACTTTTTTATATGATTTTGGGGCGACATGCTATACATTGAGGTTTTATATGATTTTGGGGCGACATGCTATACTATGACTTTTTTATATGATTTTGGGGCGACATGCTATACTATGACTTTTTTATATGATTTTGGGGCGACATGCTATACATTGAGGTTTTATATGATTTGGGACGACATGCTATACTATGACTTTTTGATATGATTTTGGGACGACATGCTATACTATGACGTTTTTATATGATTTTGGGACGACATGCTATACTATGACGTTTTTATATGATTTTGGACGACATGCTATACTATGACGTTTTTATATGATTTTGGGACGACATGCTATACTATGACGTTTTTATATGATTTTGGGACGACATGCTATACTATGACTTTTTGATATGATTTTGGGACGACATGCTATACTATGACGTTTTTATATGATTTTGGGACGACATGCTATACTATGACGTTTTTATATGATTTTGGACGACATGCTATACTATGACGTTTTCATATGATTTGGGACGACATGCTAAACTATGACGTTTTTATATGATTTTGGGACGACATGCTATACTATGACGTTTTTATATGATTTTGGACGACATGCTATACTATGACGTTTTTATATGATTTTGGGACGACATGCTATACTATGACGTTTTTATATGATTTTGGGACGACATGCTATACTATGACGTTTTTATATGATTTTGGACGACATGCTATACTATGACGTTTTTATATGATTTTGGGACGACGTGCTATACTATGACGTTTTTATATGATTTTGGGACGACGTGCTATACTATGACTTTTTTATATGATTTTGGGACGACGTGCTAGACTATGACGTTTTCATATGATTTTGGGACGACGTGCTGTACTATGACTTTTTTATATGATTTTGGGACGACGTGCTATACTATGACGTTTTTATATGATTTTGGGACGACGTGCTATACTATGACGTTTTTATATGATTTTGGGACGACATGCTATACTATGACGTTTTTATATGATTTTGGGACGACATGCTATACTATGACGTTTTTATATGATTTTGGGACGACATGCTATACTATGACGTTTTTATATGATTTGGGACGACATGCTATACTATGACGTTTTTATATGATTTGGGACGACATGCTATACTATGACGTTTTTATATGATTTGGGACGACATGCTATACTATGACTTTTTTATATGATTTGGGACGACATGCTATACTATGACTTTTTTATATGATTTGGGACGACATGCTATACTATGACGTTTTTATATGATTTGGGACGACATGCTATACTATGACGTTTTTATATGATTTGGGACGACATGCTATACTATGACGTTTTTATATGATTTGGGACGACATGCTATACTATGACGTTTTTATATGATTTTGGGACGACATGCTATACTATGACGTTTTTATATGATTTTGGGACGACATGCTATACTATGACGTTTTTATATGATTTTGGACGACATGCTATACTATGACGTTTTTATATGATTTTGGGACGACGTGCTATACTATGACGTTTTTATATGATTTTGGGACGACGTGCTATACTATGACGTTTTTATATGATTTTGGGACGACGTGCTATACTATGACTTTTTTATATGATTTTGGGACGACGTGCTAGACTATGACGTTTTTATATGATTTTGGGACGACGTGCTGTACTATGACTTTTTTATATGATTTTGGGACGACGTGCTAGACTATGACGTTTTTATATGATTTTGGGACGACGTGCTGTACGATGACTTTTTTATATGATTTTGGGACGACGTGCTATACTATGACGTTTTTATATGATTTTGGGACGACGTGCTATACCATGACGTTTTTATATGATTTTGGGACGACATGCTATACCATGACGTTTTTATATGATTTGGGACGACATGCTATACTATGACTTTTTTATATGATTTGGGACGACATGCTATACTATGACTTTTTTATATGATTTGGGACGACATGCTATACTATGACGTTTTTATATGATTTGGGACGACATGCTATACTATGACGTTTTTATATGATTTTGGGACGACATGCTATACTATGACGTTTTTATATGATTTTGGACGACATGCTATACTATGACGTTTTTATATGATTTTTGGACGACATGCTATACTATGACGTTTTCATATGATTTTGGACAACATGCTATACTACGACGTTTTTATATGATTTTGGGACGACATGCTATACTATGACGTTTTTATATGATTTTGGACGACATGCTATACTACGACGTTTTTATATGATTTTGGGACGACATGCTATACTATGACGTTTTTATATGATTTTGGACGACATGCTATACTATGACGTTTTTATATGATTTTGGGACGACATGCTATACTATGACGTTTTTATATGATTTTGGACGACATGCTATACTATGACGTTTTTATATGATTTGGGACGACATGCTATACTATGACGTTTTTATATGATTTGGGACGACATGCTATACTATGACGTTTTTATATGATTTTGGGACGACATGCTATACTATGACGTTTTTATATGATTTTGGACGACATGCTATACTATGACGTTTTTATATGATTTTGGGACGACATGCTATACTATGACGTTTTTATATGATTTTGGACGACATGCTATACTATGACGTTTTTATATGATTTTGGGACGACGTGCTATACTATGACGTTTTTATATGATTTTGGGACGACGTGCTGTACTATGACGTTTTTATATGATTTTGGGACGACGTGCTGTACTATGACTTTTTTATATGATTTTGGACGACATGCTATACTATGACGTTTTTATATGATTTTGGGACGACGTGCTATACTATGACGTTTTTATATGATTTTGGGACGACGTGCTGTACTATGACTTTTTTATATGATTTTGGGACGACGTGCTATACTATGACGTTTTTATATGATTTTGGACGACATGCTATACTATGACGTTTTTATATGATTTTGGGACGACGTGCTATACTATGACGTTTTTATATGATTTTGGGACGACGTGCTGTACTATGACTTTTTTATATGATTTTGGGACGACGTGCTATACTATGACGTTTTTATATGATTTTGGGACGACATGCTATACTATGACGTTTTTATATGACTTTGGGACGACATGCTATACTATGACGTTTTTATATGATTTGGGACGACATGCTATACTATGACTTTTTTATATGATTTGGGACGACATGCTATACTATGACTTTTTTATATGATTTGGGACGACATGCTATACTATGACGTTTTTATATGATTTTGGGACGACATGCTATACTATGACGTTTTTATATGATTTTGGGACGACATGCTATACTATGACTTTTTTATATGATTTTGGGGCGACATGCTATACTATGACTTTTTTATATGATTTTGGGGCGACATGCTATACATTGAGGTTTTATATGATTTGGGACGACATGCTATACTATGACTTTTTTATATGATTTTGGGGCGACATGCTATACTATGACTTTTTTATATGATTTTGGGGCGACATGCTATACTATGACTTTTTTATATGATTTTGGGACGACATGCTATACTATGACGTTTTTATATGATTTTGGGGCGACATGCTATACATTGAGGTTTTATATGATTTGGGACGACATGCTATACTATGACTTTTTTATATGATTTTGGGACGACATGCTATACTATGACTTTTTTATATGATTTTGGGACGACATGCTATACTATGACGTTTTTATATGATTTTGGGGCGACATGCTATACTATGACTTTTTTCTGTGATTTTGGACGACATGCTATACTATGACGTTTTTATATGATTTTGGACGACATGCTATACTATGACGTTTTTATATGATTTTGGGACGACATGCTATACTATGACGTTTTTATATGATTTTGGGACGACATGCTATACTATGACGTTTTTATATGATTTTGGGACGACATGCTATACTATGACTTTTTTATATGATTTTGGGGCGACATGCTATACATTGAGGTTTTATATGATTTGGGACGACATGCTATACCATGACGTTTTTATATGATTTTGGGACGACATGCTATACTATGACTTTTTTATATGATTTTGGGGCGACATGCTATACTATGACTTTTTTATATGATTTTGGGACGACATGCTATACTATGACTTTTTTATATGATTTTGGGGCGACATGCTATACATTGAGGTTTTATATGATTTGGGACGACATGCTATACTATGACTTTTTTATATGATTTTGGGACGACATGCTATACTATGACTTTTTTATATGATTTTGGGGCGACATGCTATACATTGAGGTTTTATATGATTTTGGGGCGACATGCTATACTATGACTTTTTTATATGATTTTGGGGCGACATGCTATACTATGACTTTTTTATATGATTTTGGGGCGACATGCTATACATTGAGGTTTTATATGATTTGGGACGACATGCTATACTATGACTTTTTGATATGATTTTGGGACGACATGCTATACTATGACGTTTTTATATGATTTTGGGACGACATGCTATACTATGACGTTTTTATATGATTTTGGACGACATGCTATACTATGACGTTTTTATATGATTTTGGGACGACATGCTATACTATGACGTTTTTATATGATTTTGGGACGACATGCTATACTATGACTTTTTGATATGATTTTGGGACGACATGCTATACTATGACGTTTTTATATGATTTTGGGACGACATGCTATACTATGACGTTTTTATATGATTTTGGACGACATGCTATACTATGACGTTTTCATATGATTTGGGACGACATGCTAAACTATGACGTTTTTATATGATTTTGGGACGACATGCTATACTATGACGTTTTTATATGATTTTGGGACGACATGCTATACTATGACGTTTTTATATGATTTTGGACGACATGCTATACTATGACGTTTTTATATGATTTTGGGACGACGTGCTATACTATGACGTTTTTATATGATTTTGGGACGACGTGCTATACTATGACTTTTTTATATGATTTTGGGACGACGTGCTAGACTATGACGTTTTTATATGATTTTGGGACGACGTGCTGTACTATGACTTTTTTATATGATTTTGGGACGACGTGCTATACTATGACGTTTTTATATGATTTTGGGACGACGTGCTATACTATGACGTTTTTATATGATTTTGGGACGACATGCTATACTATGACGTTTTTATATGATTTTGGGACGACATGCTATACTATGACTTTTTTATATGATTTGGGACGACATGCTATACTATGACTTTTTTATATGATTTGGGACGACATGCTATACTATGACTTTTTTATATGATTTTTGGACGACATGCTATACTATGACGTTTTTATATGATTTTGGGACGACATGCTATACTATGACGTTTTTATATGATTTGGGACGACATGCTATACTATGACGTTTTTATATGATTTGGGACGACATGCTATACTATGACGTTTTTATATGATTTGGGACGACATGCTATACTATGACTTTTTTATATGATTTGGGACGACATGCTATACTATGACTTTTTTATATGATTTGGGACGACATGCTATACTATGACGTTTTTATATGATTTGGGACGACATGCTATACTATGACGTTTTTATATGATTTGGGACGACATGCTATACTATGACGTTTTTATATGATTTTGGGACGACATGCTATACTATGACGTTTTTATATGATTTTGGGACGACATGCTATACTATGACGTTTTTATATGATTTTGGACGACATGCTATACTATGACGTTTTTATATGATTTTGGGACGACGTGCTATACTATGACGTTTTTATATGATTTTGGGACGACGTGCTATACTATGACGTTTTTATATGATTTTGGGACGACGTGCTATACTATGACTTTTTTATATGATTTTGGGACGACGTGCTAGACTATGACGTTTTTATATGATTTTGGGACGACGTGCTGTACTATGACTTTTTTATATGATTTTGGGACGACGTGCTAGACTATGACGTTTTTATATGATTTTGGGACGACGTGCTGTACGATGACTTTTTTATATGATTTTGGGACGACGTGCTATACTATGACGTTTTTATATGATTTTGGGACGACGTGCTATACCATGACGTTTTTATATGATTTTGGGACGACATGCTATACCATGACGTTTTTATATGATTTGGGACGACATGCTATACTATGACTTTTTTATATGATTTGGGACGACATGCTATACTATGACTTTTTTATATGATTTTGGGACGACATGCTATACTATGACGTTTTTATATGATTTGGGACGACATGCTATACTATGACGTTTTTATATGATTTGGGACGACATGCTATACTATGACGTTTTTATATGATTTTGGGACGACATGCTATACTATGACGTTTTTATATGATTTTGGACGACATGCTATACTATGACGTTTTTATATGATTTTTGGACGACATGCTATACTATGACGTTTTCATATGATTTTGGACGACATGCTATACTATGACGTTTTTATATGATTTTGGACGACATGCTATACTATGACGTTTTTATATGATTTTGGACGACATGCTATACTATGACGTTTTTATATGATTTTTGGACGACATGCTATACTATGACGTTTTTATATGATTTTGGGACGACATGCTATACTATGACGTTTTTATATGATTTTGGACGACATGCTATACTATGACGTTTTTATATGATTTGGGACGACATGCTATACTATGACGTTTTTATATGATTTGGGACGACATGCTATACTATGACGTTTTTATATGATTTTGGGACGACATGCTATACTATGACGTTTTTATATGATTTTGGACGACATGCTATACTATGACGTTTTTATATGATTTTGGGACGACATGCTATACTATGACGTTTTTATATGATTTTGGACGACATGCTATACTATGACGTTTTTATATGATTTTGGGACGACGTGCTATACTATGACGTTTTTATATGATTTTGGGACGACGTGCTGTACTATGACGTTTTTATATGATTTTGGGACGACGTGCTGTACTATGACTTTTTTATATGATTTTGGACGACATGCTATACTATGACGTTTTTATATGATTTTGGGACGACGTGCTATACTATGACGTTTTTATATGATTTTGGGACGACGTGCTGTACTATGACTTTTTTATATGATTTTGGGACGACGTGCTATACTATGACGTTTTTATATGATTTTGGACGACATGCTATACTATGACGTTTTTATATGATTTTGGGACGACGTGCTATACTATGACGTTTTTATATGATTTTGGGACGACGTGCTGTACTATGACTTTTTTATATGATTTTGGGACGACGTGCTATACTATGACGTTTTTATATGATTTTGGGACGACATGCTATACTATGACGTTTTTATATGACTTTGGGACGACATGCTATACTATGACGTTTTTATATGATTTGGGACGACATGCTATACTATGACTTTTTTATATGATTTGGGACGACATGCTATACTATGACTTTTTTATATGATTTGGGACGACATGCTATACTATGACGTTTTTATATGATTTTGGGACGACATGCTATACTATGACGTTTTTATATGATTTTGGGACGACATGCTATACTATGACTTTTTTATATGATTTTGGGGCGACATGCTATACTATGACTTTTTTATATGATTTTGGGGCGACATGCTATACATTGAGGTTTTATATGATTTGGGACGACATGCTATACTATGACTTTTTTATATGATTTTGGGGCGACATGCTATACTATGACTTTTTTATATGATTTTGGGGCGACATGCTATACTATGACTTTTTTATATGATTTTGGGACGACATGCTATACTATGACGTTTTTATATGATTTTGGGGCGACATGCTATACATTGAGGTTTTATATGATTTGGGACGACATGCTATACTATGACTTTTTTATATGATTTTGGGACGACATGCTATACTATGACTTTTTTATATGATTTTGGGACGACATGCTATACTATGACGTTTTTATATGATTTTGGGGCGACATGCTATACATTGAGGTTTTATATGATTTGGGACGACATGCTATACATTGAGGTTTTATATGATTTGGGACGACATGCTATACTATGACTATTTTATATGATTTTGGGGCGACATGCTATACTATGACTTTTTTCTGTGATTTTGGACGACATGCTATACTATGACGTTTTTATATGATTTTGGACGACATGCTATACTATGACGTTTTTATATGATTTTGGGACGACATGCTATACTATGACGTTTTTATATGATTTTGGGGCGACATGCTATACATTGAGGTTTTATATGATTTGGGACGACATGCTATACATTGAGGTTTTATATGATTTGGGACGACATGCTATACTATGACTATTTTATATGATTTTGGGGCGACATGCTATACTATGACTTTTTTATATGATTTTGGGACGACATGCTATACTATGACTATTTTATATGATTTTGGGGCGACATGCTATACTATGACGTTTTTATATGATTTTGGGACGACATGCTATACATTGAGGTTTTATATGATTTGGGACGACATGCTATACTATGACTATTTTATATGATTTTGGGGCGACATGCTATACTATGACGTTTTTATATGATTTTGGGACGACATGCTATACATTGAGGTTTTATATCATTTGGGACGACATGCTATACTATGACTATTTTATATGATTTTGGGGCGACATGCTATACTATGACTTGTTTATATGATTTTGGGGCGACATGCTATACTATGACTTTTTTATATGATTTTGGGGCGACATGCTATACATTGAGGTTTTATATGATTTGGGACGACATGCTATACTATGACTTTTTGATATGATTTTGGGACGACATGCTATACTATGACGTTTTTATATGATTTGGGACGACATGCTATACTATGACGTTTTTATATGATTTGGGACGACATGCTATACTATGACGTTTTTATATGATTTTGGACGACATGCTATACTATGACGTTTTTATATGATTTGGGACGACATGCTATACTATGACGTTTTTATATGATTTTGGACGACATGCTATACTATGACGTTTTTATATGATTTTGGGACGACATGCTATACTATGACGTTTTTATATGATTTTGGACGACATGCTATACTATGACGTTTTTATATGATTTTGGGACGACATGCTATACTATGACGTTTTTATATGATTTTGGACGACATGCTATACTATGACGTTTTTATATGATTTTGGGACGACATGCTATACTATGACGTTTTTATATGATTTTGGACGACATGCTATACTATGACGTTTTTATATGATTTTGGGTCGACATGCTATACATTGAGGTTTTATATGATTTGGGACGACATGCTATACTATGACTTTTTGATATGATTTTGGGACGACATGCTATACTATGACGTTTTTATATGATTTGGGACGACATGCTATACTATGACGTTTTTATATGATTTGGGACGACATGCTATACTATGACGTTTTTATATGATTTTGGACGACATGCTATACTATGACGTTTTTATATGATTTTGGGACGACATGCTATACTATGACGTTTTTATATGATTTTGGACGCCATGCTATACTATGACGTTTTTATATGATTTTGGGACGACATGCTATACTATGACGTTTTTATATGATTTTGGACGACATGCTATACTATGACGTTTTTATATGATTTTGGGACGACATGCTATACTATGACGTTTTTATATGATTTTGGACGACATGCTATATTATGACGTTTTTATATGATTTTGGGACGACATGCTATACTATGACGTTTTTATATGATTTGGGACGACATGCTATACTATGACTTTTTTATGTGATTTTGGACGACATGCTATACCATGACGTTTTTATATGATTTGGGACGACATGCTATACTATGACTTTTTTCTGTGATTTTGGACGACATGCTATACTATGACGTTTTTATATGATTTGGGACAACATGCTATACTATGACTTTTTTATATGATTTGGGACGACATGCTATACCATGACGTTTTTATATGATTTGGGACGACATGCTATACTATGACTTTTTTATGTGATTTTGGACGACATGCTATACCATGACGTTTTTATATGATTTGGGACGACATGCTATACTATGACTTTTTTATGTGATTTTGGACGACATGCTATACTATGACGTTTTTATATGATTTGGGACGACATGCTATACTATGACTTTTTTATATGATTTGGGACGACATGCTATACCATGACGTTTTTATATGATTTGGGACGACATGCTATACTATGACGTTTTTATATGATTTGGGACGACATGCTATACTATGACGTTTTTATATGATTTGGGACGACATGCTATACTATGACGTTTTTATATGATTTGGGACGACATGCTATACTATGACGTTTTTATATGATTTTGGGGCGACATGCTATACTATGACTTTTTTATATGATTTTGGGGCGACATGCTATACATTGAGGTTTTATATGATTTGGGACGACATGCTATACTATGACTTTTTTATATGATTTTGGGACGACATGCTATACTATGACGTTTTTATATGATTTGGGACGACATGCTATACTATGACGTTTTTATATGATTTGGGACGACATGCTATACTATGACGTTTTTATATGATTTTGGGACGACATGCTATACTATGACGTTTTTATATGATTTTGGACGACATGCTATACTATGACGTTTTTATATGATTTTGGGACGACATGCTATACTATGACGTTTTCATATGATTTGGGACAACATGCTATACTACGACGTTTTTATATGATTTTGGGACGACATGCTATACTATGACGTTTTTATATGATTTTGGACGACATGCTATACTATGACGTTTTTATATGATTTTGGGACGACATGCTATACTATGACGTTTTTATATGATTTTGGACGACATGCTATACTATGACGTTTTTATATGATTTTGGACGACGTGCTGTACTATGACTTTTTTATATGATTTTGAGACGACGTGCTATACTATGACGTTTTTATATGATTTTGGGACGACATGCTATACTATGACGTTTTTATATGATTTTGGGACGACGTGCTATACTATGACGTTTTTATATGATTTGGGACGACATGCTATACTATGACGTTTTTATATGATTTTGGGACGACGTGCTGTACTATGACTTTTTTATATGATTTTGGGACGACGTGCTATACTATGACGTTTTTATATGATTTTGGGACGACATGCTATACTATGACGTTTTTATATGATTTTGGGACGACATGCTATACTATGACGTTTTTATATGATTTGGGACGACATGCTATACTATGACGTTTTTATATGATTTTGGACGACATGCTATACTATGACGTTTTTATATGATTTGGGACGACATGCTATACTATGACGTTTTTATATGATTTGGGACGACATGCTATACTATGACTTTTTTATATGATTTGGGACGACATGCTATACTATGACGTTTTTATATGATTTGGGACGACATGCTATACCATGACGTTTTTATATGATTTGGGACGACATGCTATACTATGACGTTTTTATATGATTTGGGACGACATGCTATACTATGACGTTTTTATATGATTTTGGGACGACATGCTATACTATGACGTTTTTATATGATTTTGGACGACATGCTATACTATGACGTTTTTATATGATTTTGGGTCGACATGCTATACATTGAGGTTTTATATGATTTGGGACGACATGCTATACTATGACGTTTTTATATGATTTGGGACGACATGCTATACTATGACGTTTTTATATGATTTGGGACGACATGCTATACTATGACGTTTTTATATGATTTTGGACGACATGCTATACTATGACGTTTTTATATGATTTTGGGACGACATGCTATACTATGACGTTTTTATATGATTTTGGACGACATGCTATACTATGACGTTTTTATATGATTTTGGGACGACATGCTATACTATGACGTTTTTATATGATTTTGGACGACATGCTATACTATGACGTTTTTATATGATTTTGGGACGACATGCTATACTATGACGTTTTTATATGATTTTGGACGACATGCTATATTATGACGTTTTTATATGATTTTGGGACGACATGCTATACTATGACGTTTTTATATGATTTGGGACGACATGCTATACTATGACTTTTTTATGTGATTTTGGACGACATGCTATACCATGACGTTTTTATATGATTTGGGACGACATGCTATACTATGACTTTTTTCTGTGATTTTGGACGACATGCTATACTATGACGTTTTTATATGATTTGGGACAACATGCTATACTATGACTTTTTTATATGATTTGGGACGACATGCTATACCATGACGTTTTTATATGATTTGGGACGACATGCTATACTATGACTTTTTTATGTGATTTTGGACGACATGCTATACTATGACGTTTTTATATGATTTGGGACGACATGCTATACTATGACTTTTTTATATGATTTGGGACGACATGCTATACCATGACGTTTTTATATGATTTGGGACGACATGCTATACTATGACGTTTTTATATGATTTGGGACGACATGCTATACTATGACGTTTTTATATGATTTGGGACGACATGCTATACTATGACGTTTTTATATGATTTGGGACGACATGCTATACTATGACTTTTTTATATGATTTTGGGGCGACATGCTATACATTGAGGTTTTATATGATTTGGGACGACATGCTATACTATGACTTTTTTATATGATTTTGGGACGACATGCTATACTATGACGTTTTTATATGATTTGGGACGACATGCTATACTATGACGTTTTTATATGATTTGGGACGACATGCTATACTATGACGTTTTTATATGATTTTGGGACGACATGCTATACTATGACGTTTTTATATGATTTTGGACGACATGCTATACTATGACGTTTTTATATGATTTTGGGACGACATGCTATACTATGACGTTTTTATATGATTTGGGACGACATGCTATACTATGACTTTTTTCTGTGATTTTGGACGACATGCTATACTATGACGTTTTTATATGATTTGGGACAACATGCTATACTATGACTTTTTTATATGATTTGGGACGACATGCTATACCATGACGTTTTTATATGATTTGGGACGACATGCTATACTATGACTTTTTTATGTGATTTTGGACGACATGCTATACCATGACGTTTTTATATGATTTGGGACGACATGCTATACTATGACTTTTTTATGTGATTTTGGACGACATGCTATACTATGACGTTTTTATATGATTTGGGACGACATGCTATACTATGACTTTTTTATATGATTTGGGACGACATGCTATACCATGACGTTTTTATATGATTTGGGACGACATGCTATACTATGACGTTTTTATATGATTTGGGACGACATGCTATACTATGACGTTTTTATATGATTTGGGACGACATGCTATACTATGACGTTTTTATATGATTTGGGACGACATGCTATACTATGACGTTTTTATATGATTTTGGGGCGACATGCTATACTATGACTTTTTTATATGATTTTGGGGCGACATGCTATACATTGAGGTTTTATATGATTTGGGACGACATGCTATACTATGACTTTTTTATATGATTTTGGGACGACATGCTATACTATGACGTTTTTATATGATTTGGGACGACATGCTATACTATGACGTTTTTATATGATTTGGGACGACATGCTATACTATGACGTTTTTATATGATTTTGGGACGACATGCTATACTATGACGTTTTTATATGATTTTGGACGACATGCTATACTATGACGTTTTTATATGATTTTGGGACGACATGCTATACTATGACGTTTTTATATGATTTTGGGGCGACATGCTATACATTGAGGTTTTATATGATTTGGGACGACATGCTATACATTGAGGTTTTATATGATTTGGGACGACATGCTATACTATGACTATTTTATATGATTTTGGGGCGACATGCTATACTATGACTTTTTTATATGATTTTGGGACGACATGCTATACTATGACTATTTTATATGATTTTGGGGCGACATGCTATACTATGACGTTTTTATATGATTTTGGGACGACATGCTATACATTGAGGTTTTATATGATTTGGGACGACATGCTATACTATGACTATTTTATATGATTTTGGGGCGACATGCTATACTATGACGTTTTTATATGATTTTGGGACGACATGCTATACATTGAGGTTTTATATCATTTTGGACGACATGCTATACTATGACTTGTTTATATGATTTTGGGGCGACATGCTATACTATGACTTGTTTATATGATTTTGGGGCGACATGCTATACTATGACTTGTTTATATGATTTTGGGACGACATGCTATACTATGACTTTTTTATATGATTTTGGGTCGACATGCTATACATTGAGGTTTTATATGATTTGGGACGACATGCTATACTATGACTTTTTGATATGATTTTGGGACGACATGCTATACTATGACGTTTTTATATGATTTGGGACGACATGCTATACTATGACGTTTTTATATGATTTTGGACGACATGCTATACTATGACGTTTTTATATGATTTTGGACGACATGCTATACTATGACGTTTTTATATGATTTTGGACGACATGCTATACTATGACGTTTTTATATGATTTGGGACGACATGCTATACTATGACTTTTTGATATGATTTTGGGACGACATGCTATACTATGACGTTTTTATATGATTTGGGACGACATGCTATACTATGACGTTTTTATATGATTTGGGACGACATGCTATACTATGACGTTTTTATATGATTTTGGACGACATGCTATACTATGACGTTTTTATATGATTTTGGACGACATGCTATACTATGACGTTTTTATATGATTTTGGACGACATGCTATACTATGACGTTTTTATATGATTTGGGACGACATGCTATACTATGACTTTTTGATATGATTTTGGGACGACATGCTATACTATGACGTTTTTATATGATTTGGGACGACATGCTATACTATGACTTTTTGATATGATTTTGGGACGACATGCTATACTATGACGTTTTTATATGATTTGGGACGACATGCTATACTATGACGTTTTTATATGATTTTGGACGACATGCTATACTATGACGTTTTTATATGATTTGGGACGACATGCTATACTATGACTATTTTATATGATTTTGGGGCGACATGCTATACTATGACTTTTTTATATGATTTTGGGACGACATGCTATACTATGACTATTTTATATGATTTTGGGGCGACATGCTATACTATGACGTTTTTATATGATTTTGGGACGACATGCTATACATTGAGGTTTTATATGATTTGGGACGACATGCTATACTATGACTATTTTATATGATTTTGGGGCGACATGCTATACTATGACGTTTTTATATGATTTTGGGACGACATGCTATACATTGAGGTTTTATATCATTTTGGACGACATGCTATACTATGACTTGTTTATATGATTTTGGGGCGACATGCTATACTATGACTTGTTTATATGATTTTGGGGCGACATGCTATACTATGACTTGTTTATATGATTTTGGGACGACATGCTATACTATGACTTTTTTATATGATTTTGGGTCGACATGCTATACATTGAGGTTTTATATGATTTGGGACGACATGCTATACTATGACGTTTTTATATGATTTGGGACGACATGCTATACTATGACGTTTTTATATGATTTTGGACGACATGCTATACTATGACGTTTTTATATGATTTTGGACGACATGCTATACTATGACGTTTTTATATGATTTGGGACGACATGCTATACTATGACGTTTTTATATGATTTTGGACGACATGCTATACTATGACGTTTTTATATGATTTGGGACGACATGCTATACTATGACGTTTTTATATGATTTTGGACGACATGCTATACTATGACGTTTTTATATGATTTTGGGACGACATGCTATACTATGACGTTTTTATATGATTTTGGACGACATGCTATACTATGACGTTTTTATATGATTTTGGGACGACATGCTATACTATGACGTTTTTATATGATTTTGGACGACATGCTATACTATGACGTTTTTATATGATTTTGGGACGACATGCTATACTATGACGTTTTTATATGATTTTGGACGACATGCTATACTATGACGTTTTTATATGATTTTGGGTCGACATGCTATACATTGAGGTTTTATATGATTTGGGACGACATGCTATACTATGACTTTTTGATATGATTTTGGGACGACATGCTATACTATGACGTTTTTATATGATTTGGGACGACATGCTATACTATGACGTTTTTATATGATTTGGGACGACATGCTATACTATGACGTTTTTATATGATTTTGGACGACATGCTATACTATGACGTTTTTATATGATTTTGGGACGACATGCTATACTATGACGTTTTTATATGATTTTGGACGCCATGCTATACTATGACGTTTTTATATGATTTTGGGACGACATGCTATACTATGACGTTTTTATATGATTTTGGACGACATGCTATACTATGACGTTTTTATATGATTTTGGGACGACATGCTATACTATGACGTTTTTATATGATTTTGGACGACATGCTATATTATGACGTTTTTATATGATTTTGGGACGACATGCTATACTATGACGTTTTTATATGATTTGGGACGACATGCTATACTATGACTTTTTTATGTGATTTTGGACGACATGCTATACCATGACGTTTTTATATGATTTGGGACGACATGCTATACTATGACTTTTTTCTGTGATTTTGGACGACATGCTATACTATGACGTTTTTATATGATTTGGGACAACATGCTATACTATGACTTTTTTATATGATTTGGGACGACATGCTATACCATGACGTTTTTATATGATTTGGGACGACATGCTATACTATGACTTTTTTATGTGATTTTGGACGACATGCTATACCATGACGTTTTTATATGATTTGGGACGACATGCTATACTATGACTTTTTTATGTGATTTTGGACGACATGCTATACTATGACGTTTTTATATGATTTGGGACGACATGCTATGCTATGACTTTTTTATATGATTTGGGACGACATGCTATACCATGACGTTTTTATATGATTTGGGACGACATGCTATACTATGACGTTTTTATATGATTTGGGACGACATGCTATACTATGACGTTTTTATATGATTTGGGACGACATGCTATACTATGACGTTTTTATATGATTTTGGGGCGACATGCTATACTATGACTTTTTTATATGATTTTGGGGCGACATGCTATACATTGAGGTTTTATATGATTTGGGACGACATGCTATACTATGACTTTTTTATATGATTTTGGGACGACATGCTATACTATGACGTTTTTATATGATTTGGGACGACATGCTATACTATGACGTTTTTATATGATTTGGGACGACATGCTATACTATGACGTTTTTATATGATTTTGGGACGACATGCTATACTATGACGTTTTTATATGATTTTGGACGACATGCTATACTATGACGTTTTTATATGATTTTGGGACGACATGCTATACTATGACGTTTTCATATGATTTGGGACAACATGCTATACTACGACGTTTTTATATGATTTTGGGACGACATGCTATACTATGACGTTTTTATATGATTTTGGACGACATGCTATACTATGACGTTTTTATATGATTTTGGGACGACATGCTATACTATGACGTTTTTATATGATTTTGGACGACATGCTATACTATGACGTTTTTATATGATTTTGGACGACGTGCTGTACTATGACTTTTTTATATGATTTTGAGACGACGTGCTATACTATGACGTTTTTATATGATTTTGGGACGACATGCTATACTATGACGTTTTTATATGATTTTGGGACGACGTGCTATACTATGACGTTTTTATATGATTTGGGACGACATGCTATACTATGACGTTTTTATATGATTTTGGGACGACGTGCTGTACTATGACTTTTTTATATGATTTTGGGACGACGTGCTATACTATGACGTTTTTATATGATTTTGGGACGACATGCTATACTATGACGTTTTTATATGATTTTGGGACGACATGCTATACTATGACGTTTTTATATGATTTGGGACGACATGCTATACTATGACGTTTTTATATGATTTTGGACGACATGCTATACTATGACGTTTTTATATGATTTGGGACGACATGCTATACTATGACGTTTTTATATGATTTGGGACGACATGCTATACTATGACTTTTTTATATGATTTGGGACGACATGCTATACTATGACGTTTTTATATGATTTGGGACGACATGCTATACCATGACGTTTTTATATGATTTGGGACGACATGCTATACTATGACGTTTTTATATGATTTGGGACGACATGCTATACTATGACGTTTTTATATGATTTTGGACGACATGCTATACTATGACGTTTTTATATGATTTTGGGTCGACATGCTATACATTGAGGTTTTATATGATTTGGGACGACATGCTATACTATGACTTTTTGATATGATTTTGGGACGACATGCTATACTATGACGTTTTTATATGATTTGGGACGACATGCTATACTATGACGTTTTTATATGATTTGGGACGACATGCTATACTATGACGTTTTTATATGATTTTGGACGACATGCTATACTATGACGTTTTTATATGATTTTGGGACGACATGCTATACTATGACGTTTTTATATGATTTTGGACGACATGCTATACTATGACGTTTTTATATGATTTTGGGACGACATGCTATACTATGACGTTTTTATATGATTTTGGACGACATGCTATACTATGACGTTTTTATATGATTTTGGGACGACATGCTATACTATGACGTTTTTATATGATTTTGGACGACATGCTATATTATGACGTTTTTATATGATTTTGGGACGACATGCTATACTATGACGTTTTTATATGATTTGGGACGACATGCTATACTATGACTTTTTTATGTGATTTTGGACGACATGCTATACCATGACGTTTTTATATGATTTGGGACGACATGCTATACTATGACTTTTTTCTGTGATTTTGGACGACATGCTATACTATGACGTTTTTATATGATTTGGGACAACATGCTATACTATGACTTTTTTATATGATTTGGGACGACATGCTATACCATGACGTTTTTATATGATTTGGGACGACATGCTATACTATGACTTTTTTATGTGATTTTGGACGACATGCTATACTATGACGTTTTTATATGATTTGGGACGACATGCTATACTATGACTTTTTTATATGATTTGGGACGACATGCTATACCATGACGTTTTTATATGATTTGGGACGACATGCTATACTATGACGTTTTTATATGATTTGGGACGACATGCTATACTATGACGTTTTTATATGATTTGGGACGACATGCTATACTATGACGTTTTTATATGATTTGGGACGACATGCTATACTATGACTTTTTTATATGATTTTGGGGCGACATGCTATACATTGAGGTTTTATATGATTTGGGACGACATGCTATACTATGACTTTTTTATATGATTTTGGGACGACATGCTATACTATGACGTTTTTATATGATTTGGGACGACATGCTATACTATGACGTTTTTATATGATTTGGGACGACATGCTATACTATGACGTTTTTATATGATTTTGGGACGACATGCTATACTATGACGTTTTTATATGATTTTGGACGACATGCTATACTATGACGTTTTTATATGATTTTGGGACGACATGCTATACTATGACGTTTTCATATGATTTGGGACAACATGCTATACTACGACGTTTTTATATGATTTTGGGACGACATGCTATACTATGACGTTTTTATATGATTTTGGACGACATGCTATACTATGACGTTTTTATATGATTTTGGGACGACATGCTATACTATGACGTTTTTATATGATTTTGGACGACATGCTATACTATGACGTTTTTATATGATTTTGGACGACATGCTATACTATGACGTTTTTATATGATTTTGGGACGACATGCTATACTATGACGTTTTTATATGATTTTGGACGACATGCTATACTATGACGTTTTTATATGATTTTGGACGACGTGCTGTACTATGACTTTTTTATATGATTTTGAGACGACGTGCTATACTATGACTTTTTTATATGATTTTGGGACGACATGCTATACTATGACGTTTTTATATGATTTTGGACGACATGCTATACTATGACGTTTTTATATGATTTTGGACGACATGCTATACTATGACGTTTTTATATGATTTTGGACGACGTGCTGTACTATGACTTTTTTATATGATTTTGGACGACGTGCTGTACTATGACTTTTTTATATGATTTTGAGACGACATGCTATACTATGACGTTTTTATATGATTTTGGGACGACATGCTATACTATGACGTTTTTATATGATTTGGGACGACATGCTATACTATGACGTTTTTATATGATTTTGGGACGACGTGCTATACTATGACGTTTTTATATGATTTTGGACGACGTGCTATACTATGACGTTTTTATATGATTTGGGACGACATGCTATACTATGACTTTTTTATATGATTTGGGACGACATGCTATACTATGACGTTTTTATATGATTTTGGGACGACATGCTATACTATGACGTTTTTTTATATGATTTTGGGACGACATGCTATACTATGACGTTTTTATATGATTTGGGACGACATGCTATACTATGACGTTTTTATATGATTTGGGACGACATGCTATACTATGACTTTTTTATATGATTTTGGACGACATGCTATACTATGACTTTTTTATATGATTTGGGACGACATGCTATACC